>CM054135.1:96799778-96854778 GCA_028751875.1 Rapana venosa | reverse complement strand
AGCGGGATAGCCTAGTGGTCAGAACATTGCGCTCGCAATCTGACGACCCGGGTTCGATTCCCGTTCAAGGGGATATTTTCCCCTGGAGTTAACATCAGTGCAGACTCCACTTTCCCCAAAAGTCCTTCGGATGAGACTATAAACCAAGGCCCCGTGTGCGAACGCAAGCAGAATATCTTGCGCACACGTTAAATCCTGTTCCGCTTTTCGGAAGAGTAGGCCATTGTGTGCCGGTGGGAACAGATGACAGAACTTACAAAACCGCATACACACGGGGACTGGATGTAAACAAGCATATAAGTGCTTATTCCATTATCCTCGAAATAACAGAATAAAAAAAAAAATACACACACACACACACACACACAGAGGACGCCTTGCGTACACATTAAATCCTGTTCCGCTTTTCGTAAGAGTAGGCCATTGTGTGCCGGTGGGAACAGATGACAGAATTTACAAAACTGCATACACACGGGGACTGGATGTAAAAAAGCACATAAGTGCTTATTCCATTATCCTCGATACAAAAGAATAAATAAATAAAGAGAAACACACACACACACACACACACACAGCTGTACTGATGAAGCATTTTTCATACTGATGTATATTCGTCATCTGCAGATCTATCTGTGTCTTTGTTTTCAGACCATCACAGAGCTGCAGAATTCAATCAAGCTCTTAAGAGATGACATCAAAAGGTAACATGATTTTAGATATGTATGCTATTATATAGTTGTCCTTTTATTTGTGTTCATGACTTGTCTCTGTGTTATACAGTGTGTGTGTACCTAGCAAAACCTGGGCTACCTGTATTGCAGATGATCTTAGAGAAAGGGGCATAAATAAGGAGGAAGCTCAAAACAGAGAGAGATGGAGAAGGCTCATCAATGTCAAACCTCCCCTGGGAGAAACATGACAAAAAAGGAAGAAGAAGTGTGTGTGTGTGTGTGTGTGTGTGTGCGTGTTGTGTGTATGTGTGTGTGTGTGTAATTGTGATAGCACTTTTGCTTTCATACACTTGTGGTGAATTTTTTATCAGTTTATTTGTATTTATGTGAATGTGTTTGTATGTGAATTAATGTATGTACTTCTGAATTCCGCATGCAATTTTCATGTAAGTTTCTGTTTTCCTGCCTAAATATCAAAGCCAATTTTAAGACACATATTTCCTAAAAAGACAAGTACTTATATGAAAGGTTTTGGGAGGCACCGTGGTCGAGTGGTTTAGGCGTTCAACTCGTGATCCAGAGGTCGTGGGTTCGATCCCCGCTCGGCTCGGTGTTGTGTCCTTGGGAAAGACACTTTACTCCTATTTTCCTCACTCCACCCAGGTGTACAAGTGGGTACCAGCTCTGCTGGGGAAGTATCTGGCGACAGACTAGCGTCCTGTCACAGGGATGGTGAAAAACCATCAGTTCGCTTAACGCTACAGAAACCGGGATAAGCTCCGGCTCTATGGGCCTTCTGGCTCGAAAGAACATACTTATATGAAAGGTTTTAGAGAAATTTCGTTCTGCAGATTTCTAACCAGACCAGCACCCAAGCAAAGACAGTCACTGCTTTATATATGATATAGTCTTGTCTGGTTGTTTGGTGGGAGGGGGCGGGGGGTGTTCCTTGGCTAGAGTTCTGAGGTTCACCAATGGTGAGATTTTGTATATGTGACCGGTTTTTTTTCCCCCTCCCACCATTCCTGTAGCCACAGTTCTGACTTGAGGGATAGATAAAGTATGATGTATATTGTGGGGTTGTGGTGTGTTTTGTTGTGTGTGTGGTTGTGGTGTGTTGTGTGTGTGGTGTGTGTGTGTGTGTGTGTGTGTGTGTGTGTTGTTGTGGTGTGTGTTCCAGGGCCAAAGAGACAGCAGAAAACCGTGTGGTGCTGATGTACGCAGTCAGTCAGAGGAAGAAAAACTGAGTCTGAAGAAACAGTACGCCAGCAATCTGTCTGTGAGTCTTCTTTTGTGCCCTCTGTGTGTGTGCGCGTGTGTGTGTGTGTATGTGTGTGTGTTGGTATGAGTGTGTGTGTGTGTTGGTATGAGCATGGGGGGAGGGGATGTGTGCATGCTTAACTTGCATGTGTGGGAGTAAATGTGTTGTGTGTGTGTGTTTGTGTCTGTAAGTGTATACATGTACATATGTTTGTTATTTGTTCTGATGATCCAGAGGGCCAGTTCTGTTTACAGATGTGGTTGTTTGCAGGAGTAACCATTTTTGTTACACTTTCACCTCAAGTATTTAAAAAAAAAATTTTTTGCATATGAGAATACCTGACTTGATATCATTGAATGAAGTTTTGTTGAAGAGATCTGAATTTGTTTGTAGTTTAAGTTAAAGTATATACTTATTCATGTTCTTACTTGTATACATCTCTAAGACAGAAAGGAATAGGTACAAAAGCCAGTTTTTTCCATTTATTGTATTGTATTGTATTGTATACCAATTAAAATCAGTTTTAGAATACAAATATAGATTTAGGTTTTTGCAATATGCATTTAATAGTATATGACCATGAGTCCTATAGTTAATGTCTGTGTGACTTGTCCTATGACTAGTTTGGAAAGCAGTAAAGACCTCGGACTTGATCAAATGTCTGCTGTGTGTGTGTGTGTGTGTGTGTGTGCGTGTGCGCGCGCACAGATGATTCAGCATGAGCTGGAGTCGCAGAGGAGCCGCTGCCACAACCTGGACCGACAGATCCACAAGCTGGAGGCAGACCACGAAGAAAAGGTCTGCACTGGTTCTCTGTTCACTGAAATGATTAAAAACAATAACTGCATACATACACACACACATGCATGTACACACTTACATATACACACATGCATGTACATACACATGCAGGCATGTGCATGCACATGTACACACACACACGCACGCACGTGCACACACACACACACACAAGGGGGGGTGGGATAGTCTGGTGGTTAGAGTGATGTATTCGTAATCTGCTGACCTGGGTTCTAATCTCGTTGAAGAGGATTTTTCCTCTGGAGTTAACGTCAGTGCCAACTCCACCTCCCCCAAAAGTCCTTCAGATGAGACTAAAACCGAGGTCCCATCTGCAAACGCACAAAGAACATCTTGCACACATGTTAAAACCCATTCCGCTTTATGGAAGAGTAGGCCATTGTGTGCCAGTGGGAACGGATTACAAAATTTACAAAACCATATACACATGGGGACTGGATGAAAAAAAGCAAATGAGTGCTTATTCCATTGTCCTTGAAAGAAAAGAATAAAATAATAAATAAATCAAACACACACACACACACGAACATGCTCTGACATGCACATGTGCATGCATGTATGCATGCATACAGTACACATCTATAGACAGACAATTCTTAGAGTCATGCAAAAGGAGCGCTGAGTATGTACATACCTCTGTCAAGATTCATGTTTGGTGTTATGATTTTGCATGGAAGTGAACACCACATTTCCCCTGCAGTGAGTGAAGAGGCTTGTATACAATGTAAAAGGTTCTGACTGTTTGAGAAAGAGGCAGGGTTTGTTATGCTTGTCATTGTTGTGTTTTTTCTGTGTGATTGTGTCCAGGTAACACGACTGAAGCTGGAACATGAAGAAAAAGTGAGAGGACTGTTACCTGGAGAAATGAAACAGGTGAGGAGAAACCGCCACCACTGCCTCTATTTTTACTATTGCTGCTACTGCTACAACTACTACTGCTACAACTACTATACAAACTACTGAAATACTACAGCTACTCTACTACTACTGACTACTAATTCTACTGCTGCTACTGCTACAACTACTACTGCTACATCTACTTACTATCTCTACTGCTACTACACTACTACTATTACTAACTACTACTTACTACTACTACTACTACTCTGCTGCTACTGCTGCTGCTGCTGCTAGCTACTACTATGCTACTGCTACTACTACTACTACTACTACTACTACTTCTACTACTAACTTTACACTACTCTACCTGCTGCTGCTATTACTACTATGCTGCTGCTATTTACTACTATTCTGCTACTTCTACTACTACTATTACTACTACTACTACTACTACTACTACTACTCCTCCTCCTGATGCTGCTATTACTACTATTGCTGCTGCTGCTGCTACTACTACTACTCCTGATGCTGCTATTACTACTATTGCTGCTGCTGCTGCTGCTGCTGCTGCTGTTGCTGCTGCTGCTGCTGCTGCTGCTATTTCTACTATTGCTGCTGCTGCTACTACTACTTCATCTGTTTCAACTGTTACTATACTACTGCTACTTCTGCTGCTGCTGTTTTTTTCTGATTATGATAACTATGATGATCATGATTTTTTTTTTTAAATAGATAAAAAGGTAGAAAAAGCGTGTAAAAGGAAACCATGCCAGATCATCTCAACCCCCACAGTAAAAGAAAAAACAACAAAAGAAATACCTGTAATAACAAAGTGGAATAAAAAATTTAAAATAATTTATAAAGCAAGTAAACAGCTTTTTGCTTAGCATGATGTGGAACGTGATGAAGAGTATGGAACAAACACAGATATAAATAAACAAGTGACTTAATACATCTTTTACATTTGGTGCCTGTCTCTGTAGTTTTGGTCAGTGTAAAGTGTCAGAAATATGTAGCTTGTGGAGGGGGGGGGGGGGGGATACAGTTTGCCAGAAATGACCAGTTCTGGTGTAATTCATGAGAGAGCACACAGCTTCAGTGTTCGGAATATATCAGGAACATGTCGTGTGGACTGTGTAGTAGTGATGTGTCAGGGACTTTTCATTTTGCTGTCATTTATGTGATTGAAACATGTATAGCTGTAGTGTGTGTCTGGAGCATGTCCTATAGCTGTTGTTTTGGTATTGTGTGAAACATGTGTCATACAGCTGATGCATCACCATCATATTGTGGTCTGGACATTGTGCAGTGTCAGCACTGTGTCATATAGCTGTACTGTGTGTAATGTGTCATATGGTAGATTGTGTAGTGTGTCAACAATATGTCGTATAGCTGTGTTGTAAGTAATAATGTCATATCATGGTGATTGTGTAGTGTGTCAAAAATGTGTTGTACAGCTGTGCTGTATGTAACGTGTCATGTCATAGTGTAGTGTGTGGACACTGTGTCCTCCTACAGCTGTGTTGTGATGTGTCATGTCATAGTGTAGTGTAGTGTGTGAACACCGTGTCCTCCTACAGCTGTGCTGTGATGTGTCATATCATAGTGTAGTGTAGTGTGTGAACACCGTGTCCTCCTACAGCTGTGCTGTGCTGTGTCATATCATAGTGTAGTGTAGTGTGTGTGTGGACACCGTGTCCTCCTACAGCTGTGCTGTGCTGTGTCATATCATAGTGTAGTGTAGTGTGTGTGTGGACACCGTGTCCTCCTACAGCTTGCTGTGATGTGTCATGTCATAGTGTAGTGTGTGAACACCGTGTCCTCCTACAGCTTGCTGTGATGTGTCATATCATAGTGTAGTGTAGTGTGTGTGTGGACACCGTGTCCTCCTACAGCTGTGCTGTGCTGTGTCATGTCATAGTGTAGTGTAGTGTAGTGTGTGGACACCATGTCCTCCTACAGATGTGTTGTGATGTGTCATGTCATAGTGTAGTGTAGTGTAGTGTGTGGACACCGTGTCCTCCTACAGCTGTGCTGTGATGTGTCATATCATAGTGTAGTGTAGTGTGTGTGGACACCGTGTCCTCCTACAGCTGTGCTGTGCTGTGTCATGTCATAGTGTAGTGTAGTGTAGTGTGTGGACACCATGTCCTCCTACAGCTGTGCTGTGCTGTGTCATGTCATAGTGTAGTGTAGTGTAGTGTGTGGACACCATGTCCTCCTACAGCTGTGCTGTGATGTGTCATATCATAGTGTAGTGTAGTGTAGTGTGTGGACACCGTGTCCTCCTACAGCTGTGCTGTGATGTGTCATGTCATAGTGTAGTGTAGTGTGTGTGGACACTGTGTCCTCCTACAGCTGTGCTGTGCTGTGTCATATCATAGTGTAGTGTAGTGTAGTGTGTGGACACCGTGTCCTCCTACAGCTGTGCCGTGCTGTGTCATATCATAGTGTAGTGTAGTGTGTGTGTGTGAACACTGTGTCCTCCTACAGCTGTGCTGTGATGTGTCATGTCATAGTGTAGTGTAGTGTAGTGTGTGGACACCGTGTCCTCCTACAGCTGTGCTGTGATGTGTCATATCATAGTGTAGTGTAGTGTGTGTGGACACCGTGTCCTCCTACAGCTGTGATGTGATGTGTCATGTCATAGTGTAGTGTGTGTGAACACCGTGTCCTCCTACAGCTGTGCTGTGCTGTGTCATGTCATAGTGTAGTGTGGACACCGTGTCCTCCTACAGCTGTGCTGTGCTGTGTCATGTCATAGTGTAGTGTAGTGTAGTGTGTGGACACCGTGTCCTCCTACAGCTGTGCTGTGCTGTGCTGTGTCATATCATAGTGTAGTGTAGTGTAGACACTGTGTCCTCCTACAGCTGTGCTGTGTCATATCATGTCATAGTGTAGTGTGTGGACACCCTGTCCTCCTACAGCTGTGCTGTGCTGTGTCATGTCATAGTGTAGTGTAGTGTAGTGTAGACACTGTGTCCTCCTACAGCTGTGCTGTGTTGTGCTGTGCTGTGTCATGTCATAGTGTAGTGTGTGGACACCGTGTCCTCCTACAGCTGTGCTGTGCTGTGTCATGTCATAGTGTAGTGTGTGTGGACACCTACAGCTGTGCTGTGCTGTGTCATGTCATAGTGTAGTGTGTGTGGACACCTACAGCTGTGCTGTGCTGTGCTGTGTCATGTCATAGTGCAGTGTGTGTGGACACCGTGTCCTCCTACAGCTGTGCTGTGCTGTGTCATGTCATAGTGTAGTGTAGTGTAGTGTGTGGACACCGTGTCAGCTATGTTGTGCTGTGCTGTGTCAGGAGCTGGAGGACACGATCCTGTCGCTGAAGTCGCAGGTGGGCACGCTGCAGCAGAGGGCGGCCATGTTGCAGGAGGAGCTGGACGCGCGCCTCAAACACCCGCTGGGGGCTTTCGGCTCCCCCATCAAGTCCTCCGTCTGACACCTCCCCTTCCCCCCTCCCTCCCCCCTCTTGTCTCCCTCCCTCCCTCCTCTTGCCTCCCTTTCTCCCTCCCTGCCCTCTTGCCTCCCTCCCTCTCTCAGCGTTTGGACAGAAATCTGCTGCTTGGTTGTGTTGTGTGTCTGGTGGCTTCCTCCTCCGACTGACAAGTGCCTTGTGTTGTGATGTGACTTTGAGGAGGAAGCTGGGAATGGTTTGTGACAGTGGAAAGTGGTACTGACTGACATGTGCGTTTGGTTTTATGTACTGACTTATAAATCCTTTTTCTACCTAAGTATGATAGTGTGATATGAAATGGTAAAGACATTTTTGTGGGTTTTTTTATTTACATTGTAAAACAGTAGCTGTTGGTGTTTGTATTTGATTTTGTAATGACACAAAAATCAGTTTCAGCCTAGATAATACTTTATCCACTACAAATTTTCATATTAAAGAAAATGAAAAGAAAAATGTACCCCTCTCATTAGAATAATAAATCAAACCTGAAGCAGACTCTACAGTCTTTTCAATGGCAATAATGTCAGTTTTCCCCCCAATTTTTGATATAATAGCTTCCGTCCAGCCTTTTGCCTCTGTATGCTATGATTGTTGTCCTCTCTGTCCATATCTTTGTCGGGTTTGCGTTTTACTTGTGAAAAAGAGCTCCTTTTGTTTTATGTCTCTGGTTTGATGCCATTCACGTTTTTTGGGAGTTTTGACATTATTTAAACCGACTTGATAGCTTAACATCTTTGGGGCCAAAACTTTGAAAATTTTGTATTTATTTAGTATGTATAATGTAGTACTCTAGGGGGTGGGCGTGCGTGGTGCGTGCGGCGTGGTGGTGGTGCGTGCGTGGTGCTGCGTGCGTGCGTGGTGCGTGCGTGCGTGCGTGCGTGGTGCGTGGGCGTGCGTGGTGCGGCGTGCGTGCGTGGTGCGTGCGTGCGTGCGTGCGTGCGTGCGTGCGTGCGTGCGTGGGGGTGCGTGGTGCGGGCGTGCGTGCGTGCGGGGCGTGCGTGCGTGCTTTGCGTGCGTGGCGTGCGTGCGTGCGTGCGTGCGTGCGTGCGGGGTTTCCCGTGCGTGCGTGCGTGCTTTGCGTGCGTGCGTGCGTGCGTGCGTGCGTGCGTGCGTGCGTGCGTGCGTGCGTGCGTGCGTGCGTGCGTGCGTTGCGTGCGTGCGTGCGTGCGTGCCGCGGCGTGCGTGCGTGCGTGCGTGCGTGCGTGGTGCGTGCGTGCGTGCGTTGCGTGCGGGGCGTGCGTGCGTGCGTGCGTGCGTGCGTGCGTGCGTGCGTGCGTGCTTTGTGCGGGGCGTGCGTGGTGCGTGCGTGCGTGCGTGCGTGCGTGGTGCGTGCGTGCGTGCGTGCGTGCGTGTGCGTGCGTGCGTGCGTCCTGGTGCTTTGCGTGCGTGCGTGCGTTGCGTGCGTGCGTGCGTGGCGTGCGTGGCGTGCGTGCGTGCGGCGTGCGTGCGTGCGTGCGTGCGTGCGTGCGTGCGTGCGTGCGTGCGTGCGTGCGTGGCGTGCTTTCGTGCGTGCGTGCGTGCGTGCGTGCGGGGTCGTGCGTGCGTTGGGCGTGGCGTGCGTGCGTGCGTGCGTGTGCGTGCGTGCGTTGCGTGCGTGATTTGCGTGCGTGCGTGCGTTGCGTGGTGCTTTTTGCGTGCGTGCGTGCGTGCGTGCGTGCGTGCGTGCGTGCGTGCGTGCGTGCGTGCGTGCGTGCGTGCGGGGCGTGCGTGGTGCGTGCGTGCGTGCGTGCGTGCGTGCGTGCGTGCGTGCGTTGCGTGCGTGCGTGGTGCGTGGTGCGTGCGTGCGTGCGTGCGTGCGTGCGTGCGTGCGTGCGTGCGTGCGTGCGTGCGTGCGTGCGTGCGTGCGTGCGTGCGAACACACACTGAAATAAGGCAATATTCAGCAAAGAACTGATCCATTTGATACAAAAACCTATCACAAATGAAAAAAATTTTCTCTATCAAAACTGTTGTGGACAAAAACAATAGTTTTCAAGTGTCAACTGATGTGCAGCACAGTTTCTGAGATGTATGTGAACTGACATTTTTCATGTAAAATGCCATTTGACATCTGATAATTTGTCGATAACTTCGGAGAAAAACAATGTTGAGCTGTTGACAGTTTTCTATGTGTATATCGTCTCTGCTTGCATTCCTGTGTAGGAGCTGTGGAAACGTTTTCTCTATTTATTTTGTTCTCTTTCAGCAATGTATAAACCACATTTTTATATATGATTTTTATACACTATTTTGTTCTTGACTTCTGTCTGAAAGAGTTTTGTGTTTGTTAAATCCTTGTTTCTCGGTGTGTGTGGGGTGTGTGGGTGTGTGTGGGAGAGAGAGAGTTTTAATACTGATGTGATTTTATTTATACCATGGATTCTTTTAAGAAAAATATATAATAAATTATTCAGTTTATTATCTATGATTATTATTTGAAGTGTGAACTTAATGATTTGAGCAAGAAAATAAAAGATTTAATCAAAGCAATGCTGTGTGGGTTTTGGGTGGCGTTAGTTAACCTGTGATCATCAGAATGGCAACCCTCCTTTCCAGTCTTCAGCATGACTTTGTTTGCATATGTTTAACATTGCGGATGATCTTGACATCAAAGGGGAATATCATATTGCATGCTGTTGCATTTTATTGCAGTGCATTGCGCTGTATTGCATGGTTTTTGCATTTTATTATGTCATGTTGCAGTTGACTGCATACAAGTGTTTTATTTTGTGCTACATTCTGATTTATGCAAGTATTGATATTACTTTGTACAGGAACTGCAAGCCAGGGTAGGATAAGCGTTTTTGTTTGATGAAAGGGATTGTAGTTTGCTTTGTAGAGGAAATGCCAGTTTGCTTTGGGAAGGAAAGAAAACTAGTCGGCTTTATGAAAACAATCTAGTTGCTTTATAACGGAAAAACTAGTTTTGAATGGGTTTTTTTTTATTCATAATATACTTTTTGGAGGCATTCAGTTGCTTTATGACGGAAAAACTAGTTTTTAATGTTTATGTTTGCATTTATAGATACAATTCTTAGAGGCATACTGTAAAAGTAAAGTTTGAAAAAAATCTAGTTGACATTGAAATTGTACATCAAAATTGTACATACATTTTTCTAAACACAAGTAACAGATGCAAGGTTAATAATAATGATTTTTTTTAAATAAAGAAAATTTTACATCCAAATTTTGCATATTTGCGTAATAATTGTGCTAGCAAAGGTCCTCATGTATGGCATGTTGGCCAACTGGATATAGTTTATTGCTTGTTTTTTGTATGTTGAAAGTACAGGTCTGTTTTTGTTCTTGTATGTTGAAAATACAGGTCTGTTTTTGTTCTTGTATGTAGAAAATACAGGTCTGTTTTTGTTCTTGTATGTTGAAAGTACAGGTCTGTTTTTGTTATTGTATGTAGAAAATACAGGTCTGTTTTTGTTCTTGTATATAGAAAATACAGGTCTGTTTCTGTTCTTGTATGTTGAAAATATATGTGCCTGTTTCTGTCCTTGTATGTTGAAAATATATGTGCCTGTTTATGCATGTGTCCTGTAGGAATCGTATTGGCTCATTGCCTTCTTCCTCCACCCCCTCCCCTATTCACTTCATCATGTGTTACTTTTGTGGAAAGAAGTTAATTCTGTTTCATAACCATGCACTTTTCTTCATCCATATTTCATGCTAAATCATGTTATAAATCAAAAGGAATGTTCTGGTTTTCATGTGGAATGTAATTATTGATGGAATACCATAAGCTGAGTGTTTGAAAGGTGTGTTTGGTGATACTTTTTTTTTAAAAATGCCTGGGTATTGTCAGATTTCATCAACATTGGGGACCAGTTGTTAGACATGCTGTGATATTAATCGTCCATTTCATATCTAAATTACTGTTTCTTCACAAGATAATGTTTCTTTACAAAAACAGTTTTTCAAAATTGGTTACATAAAGCAACTGTTCATTGTTTATTTACTTTAGCGTACAGTGTCATTTAGTATGAGTTCATTAACTGATTGTTTGAGTGTTTATTTATTAACTATTGATTTTTAATGACTGTTGTGTAAGATTTTCTCTGTTGATACACAAAGAAGCAATATAATATACACTGAAGGTTGATTTATCTTATTCTGAGTGCCTGTGTATCAAAATATTTCTGAGCATTTTTTATCCTATCAAGGCAGTGGCCTGTTGATAATTTTCTTGTAATATTTTTTTATCTTTGTTTTCTATTTGTGTATTTATAGCTTTTGTGTATACTTGAATGAATGTGCATGCTTGCATGTGTTCAAATGTGCATATGTATATTACACTTTATTTCAGTATTTAATAAAGACATACAAATTATATCAGAATCATAGTGTAAATCTTACAAGAATTTCTCTTCTTAAAACATGAAGCCTATGTACTAATATGAAACCAATGTTCAAACGGGGCTGCCAAGTTTTTAGTTAAAGGGTTTATTTTCAAATGTGATCTCTAAGTTTACTGCAAACTTTTTTTTCTTTTCTTTTTATCAATCTCTTGTGCATTTATGACTTTTCCCCTTCGAGCCACCTTTTATAGAAAAGAAGACCAGCTATGGCTGCCAACATGGACGACACAAACAGACCCAGCATGCAATCATACCTGGAGAGGGATGGGCTCCCCAGGTTCAACTTGCCCAACACACACTGCCTGAAAAATGAAATACATTAAAGAGATAAGGGAAGTCATTTTGTTTTATTGTAGGGTTTTTGGTGGGGTTTTTTGTTGTTGTTTTTTTTTGGGGGGGGGTGGACACCACACTGAAGGCATGCTGTGGTTCAGGATCTAACCTTGTGGTCTTTCTCCTTTCTCTTCTTTTTTTTAAACCAAGTGCATGCTTTCTTGTTTTTTCTGTTTTCAACATTGGTGGGGGGTTTTCAAAGGAGCAGCAGAGGAGGCAATATGAAAGCTGCAAAAGGTTTGGGTTTTTTGTTTTGTTAATGTGCCTTGTCTGTTGTAAATATGTCTTGTATTATGTTGTTTCTGTCTGGTTTATGGGTGACACAGCTGTGTTATTTTATACTTCTATAAGCATCTACGTATAATTTGTACCAGAATAATTGAGATAATCTCATAACGTGTATTGTGAAAGGGTCGATTTTGTATCAGACTGAAGTTGAAAATAAAGAATGTTATTTTCATTACCCATATTTTGTGTGAACATGTTGCTTTGGGATTGTTTGTTTCTTGTTTGTTGTTTTGCTTTGTTTTTTTTTGGGGGTTTTTTTTAAATTGTTGGTTAGTTTTTGTTCCGTTTTGATCTTTACATCTCCCTTGCCATCAGCACTTTCTCTCAGTGGCGGGGAGTGGGGGTGAATGAAGAATTCGACTGATCTAGGCAGAAGCTCTTCATGACCGATATCTATTCATATCCATCCATGGCACTGGGACCATAGTCCACAGTCCTTTGCCGCTCTCTGCACATTCATTGTCTTATAGAGAACTGTTGAACACTGACCCTATTTTTTCTTTCTGCAGCTGTGAATTATTCCTCCTCTTTATTGAAATGAATGCAGCGGTTGAATGGACAAAACAACTGCCATCTAATCCTCTGAGTTCTGAAGTCATTGGTTCAAGTCTCAATCGCATCAGATGGATGAACTCTTGGTAGTGCTCTCCTTCGAGTTTCCATTGTTGGTGATCGATAGATTTTTTTTTTTAATATGTTCCACAAGGTTTTTTTGTTGTTTTTTTAAAGTACTATATTTTGACAACCTCATTTTCTTCATAACACATTGATACACAATACTTGAATGTTGGTCCATAATTGCACATGTTATTATATATAATAATAATAATATATGGAATTTATATAGCGCTGAATCTTGTAAAAAACAAACAAACAATCGAAGCGCTTGGTAAGCATTTTGATATTATTGCATGGTAATAATAAAGTACTAAGTGAAAGTTTCAAAAGCTGAAAACATAATGGATGAAATCGGTCAACTTTTAGTTAGTTCAGTTTACGTGCAGACATACAAGTGCTCAGCGAAGATCATATATATATATATATATATATATATATAAAACCCTGTAATTGTTTAGTGGACTGTAAAAACACAATATACTACACCCTCCCCCCCCCCCCTCCCCACACACACAAGCATACATACATATATACCAGCAGTTCTACAAGCACAAGGGGTTATGTATAAATGAAGCGTCTGCTCAGTGAATGTGCTGGAGCTATGATGTAGCGTATATGGAATGCATCACATGCTGGGATGCTTTGAAAACTGAAAAAAGATGACTGTATTTTGTATATGCAGACACATATGCTTCCTGCTTTGGGTATGTGCACTTGTCGCATTGTGTATGTCAACATGTCTGTGTTTATTTGGTGTGTGTGTGTGTGCACATATCTGTGTAAGCATGTTTGCATGTATTTATGAATGTAAGCTCAGTCCAAATTGACAAGATTTGGAGTGTGACTATGGCCGATGGTGCACTGATGTAAACTGTACATTCCCGCACATGAACTGGCAGCACTGTCAGTAATGTCTTCCACCAGTCAGCTCCTTCAGGCTTTAATTCATACATCAACAATGATGAATGCAAGTGACAGAGAAAATTCACAAATCTGTATCACTTAAAAAAAAAATTTTTTAAGAAAAGGTAGTGAAAATTATTTCACAATCAATCCAAGCCATACAGATTTTCAAAATAAAGAGTCACATATCAAACACATTTTAACCTGTTCTCAGTAAAAACAACTGACATTTTTATAACAACCTGTTCTCAGTAAAAACAACTGACATTTTTTTAACAAATGATTTGTTCTCAGAAAAAACTGAAATGTTTATAACAAATGAAAAGTCTGATATAAAACATAAATAGCGCAATATAAATTTGATCAGTCAATAACGATTCTATTCAGAAAAATTAATGAGGGGAGGGAACAAGGAATGACCAAACAAATATAAATATTAAAAAAATGATACAATATCAAAATTCTGCATTTCAACAGTCACAATTCTACTGTCATTCATTTACTCACTGAAAACCATTTTAGAATAGATTGCTTGAGAGAGACAGAGACCGTCAGAGAGACAGCCAGATAGAGAGAGAGAATGTGTATTTATGTGTGTGTACGCCATAAAATCTGTCATAAAATCAGTCTACTAAATATTTCCACAACATGCATTTTTCAAGTTGTTTCATAACTCTACATTATCCGGATACATGGATTATTACTTGTATCTACATGAATTTCATATCAAACCCTCACCAAAAAAAAACGAATATAGGAGACACAAGCTATCACTTTGAATTCCTCATCTACTGTGACAGAGAAAATTCTTCTTATGTACATCATCATAATCAGAGTAGAATGTCATTCAAGAGAATAAGGGACACGTGAATATCTGTTGGCAGCACTGCATTACGTGATGAAAGTGAAGGAAAGGACAAGAAACACAGGGAGCAGAAAACCCTGATCCTACCGACCCATGTGAATACGCCAACACTTGGTATTCTTCTCTGAAGACCACCCTCTGTGCAGCTCTCACCAGAGTTTCTCTGTGTTCTGATAATTCCTTTCCAGCACAGTCATGGTCACTCTCACCAGCCATAAACTCCATGACACAATCTTTTTCACAAGCAGGATAGGTTTTGAAAATAGGGTTTACTTCAGATGGTCTCTTGTTCAATGCTTTTGACATTTCTCAACAGATGTCATCATTCAACAGTCTTCTCTCCTACCTAGGTTCTCAAGGAGGGAGGTGACATGACTTAACTCCTTCAGGAGTTGACTGTCAAGGCACTGCACTGAAATGTTCAGGTCAAGTTTCTCGGGCAAGTTGAACCTGGCAGAGCCCACCCCTCTCCAGGTAGAGGGTGTATACTGGATATATTAATTTGTGTTTCCATAATGCAAACATGAATCATGTTATCTTTACGTTTGATCTTCTGCATCAGTATGTGTATACACACAAAGAGAACTGAGGCACTGGCAGGTCTGCAGAGTCAGCTGATTCCTACAATGGTGAAACACCTTGATGCTGCTAGTGACCTGAACATGCCACATGGAGGCGCTGACAACTGGTGGGAATGACAAGACTTGGGAAAATGCCTTTGCCACAGGGAGGTGTGGCCAGAGGTCCTCATGACCTCACCTCACATCTCACAATTAACTGTCACCTTCGTTTTGTTTTGCTAACTAGTGTTTACAGCCAGGTACACACAGACAGACTTCGTTCAATTGTTGGTGGTGGAGTTCCTTTTTTCTTCTTTTTGTTTAATGGCATGTGATAAAACTGGACCTATCTCTATCAGTTTTCCTGAACCCCCCCCCCCCCCCCACCACACACATATACATCCTGCCTTCTCTGGGAAAGGTATTGATGCATATTATCCATAAACCTAGTGGGTAGTGGCAATTAACCTGGTTGAGAACTCCTTCAGTGAATACCAAACATGACAACAAAATAACCAAAAACAGAACACAACATGCAACATTCAAACAATAAAGTGTGGCACTATTGTATAAGGCACTAATGCACATCTCCATGGGTGTGTGTGTGTGTGTGAGAAAGGTGGGTTCAAAGCAGACGGAGAATACTACACAATATGTACAATCAAAGATCTTCTTCTTCCTTTTTTGTCATGTTTCTCCCAGGGGAGGTTTGACATCGATGAGCCTTCTCCATCTCTCTCTGTTTTGAGCTTCCTCCTTATTTATGCCCCTTTCTCTAAGATCATCTGCAATACAGGCGCCCAGGTTTTGCTAGGTCTTCCCTTTGGTCTCTTTCCATCCACTACGAAGTTCATTGCTCTTTTTATGATGTGATGGTTTGCTTTCTGTTGAACGTGCCCAAACCAGTCTTTTGCTACTAGCTACAGACTTCAGATCATCAACTTTGCACATTCTCCATAGTCAATACAAGATTTTTTTTAAAAATAAACAAGAACAATAAACAGCATACAAGCTTCCTCTTCACCATAGAAAATACCCATTTTTAAAAAAGGCATTTCCTTTAACTTTGACCATCACAATTCTTCACAGTTTGTGTGTACAAATCCATATCATATTTTGTTTTGAAAAACTCAAGATCTGTCTACAGTTCAACTTTTGAGAGCCTAAGAAAAAGACTTGACAACAGACGATGAATAACTGACAGTTACCATTATGTCAACAATTTCCACAGGTGTATTTAAAGATACTTTCTGAATGTGTTCTCTTCACACACACACACACAAACCATATATATATATATATATATATATATATATATATATATAGTAAACAGTTGTCCAGTAGGCATTAAAAGAATACTTACATATAAACACAATAACTTAAATAGACAATTGTGTGCAAGCATACGCTATATCTGAAGAGCAAGTACCTACCCTGTACCCATCAATAATTGCAAGAGGAGCAAAATAAACTTGCAGAAAATCATCATTCAAATGCATATGGTTTCAATCTTGTAAAAAAAAAAAAAATTTAATTCCTTGCTGTGCTTAGTATAAGTTTTGTTGTTTTTAGATAGATCCATATTCAAAACTAGATAGATCCATATTGAAAGTCAGGTAATCCACATTCAAAGCTGTCTGCTCTATGATTACCAAATGCACAATAACAAATACAAGAATATCCTTGCATGACTTGTGGAGAACCCTGAAATCCGAAAACAATTCAAGTTACCACACGTTTTGAAGACATGCAGACAGAGAGAAAAAAACTGGTTGCGATGGACAAGATCACTGTGGTGCATAAGGTAAACCAACTTTTGAAAAACCACTGTGGTGGCAGTGGGAGAGGGCAGAAAGAGGGTGGAGTAAAAGGGCATAAGTCTCTGTATGTTTGTCTGTCATGTCCGACGATGACCTCCAAAACAGCAGAGGAGGCAGCTGCTGTTTTGGAAACTGGGCAGAAATTTGATTATAGTGGAGATGCCCTGCCCACAGCACATCCCCACTCTCTCGGCCAAGTGGGCATAAGGACAGTCAGCATTGGAGATGCTCTCCAAAGGCCAACCAGCCCCCAGGGCTGCAGTACATAAGGACTGTGCGAGTCAAGCCTCCTAGTCAGAGAGTCATAGTCGATCACTAAACTGTCAAGTGGAATTCCATGAGTGGGAAAGCCACTGGATCATACAGCCTCTCAACTTGCTGTTGCCCCCAGCGTCAATGGTTTAATCAAGAACTGTGATAAAGCCCAGGCGCTGACGGCAAATATGACTCTAAGTCTCTAGTACTAATAATTCAGCAGTGTGGAGGATAAACATACCGTAAAAAGGCAGCGTATCTTTGGGCACACACATACACAGAGTGTCTACTATCACTTTTATGTGGACAGACACACACACACACATGTATATAAATAAATGTGACCATACAAACCAAATCATTTCCATAAAAACTGGTGTATATATATATAATCACAATTCATAAAAGCAAGAACAATAACAAATAATCAGGACATGTCTTTAACAAGCTAACATCTATTCTTTGACAGCTGTGGAAAAATACTGGAGAATTATTGTAGACAAAATGTACAACAACAACAACGTTATTTCCAAGAATCAAAAATAAAATGTAAGGGTGAAAGGGGGTAGGAAGAATAACACACACAACCCTCCTCTACCACACACAACCCTCCTCTACCACACACAACCCTCCTCTACACAACACAACCCTCATCTACCACACACACATAACCCTCCTCTACCACACACAACCCTCCTCTACCACACACAACCCTTCTCTACCACACACAACCCTCATCTACCACACACACATAACCCTCCTCTACCACACACAACCCTCCTCTACACACAACAACCCTCCTCTACCACACACAACCCTTCTCTACCACACACAACCCTCATCTACCACACACACACAACCCTCCTCTACCACACACAACCCTCCTCTACCACACAACCCTTCTCTACCACACACAACCCTCCTCTACCACACACAACCCTCCTCTACCACACACAACCCTTCTCTACCACACACACACAACCCTCATCTACCACACACACAACCCTCCTCTACCACACACAACCCTCCTCTACCACACACAACCCTCCTCTACCACACACAACCCTCCTCTACCACACACAACCCTCCTCTACCACACACAACCCTTCTCTACCACACACAACCTCCTCTACCACACACAACCCTTCTCTACCACACACACACAACCCTCCTCTACCACACACACAACCCTTCTCTACCACACACAACCCTCCTCTACCACACACAACCCTCCTCTACCACACACACACACAACCCTCCTCTACCACACACACACAACCCTCCTCTACCACACACACACACAACCTCCTCTACCACACACACACACAACCCTCCTCTACCAACACACACACAACCCTCCTCTACCACACACACACACAACCCTCCTCTACCACACACACACAACCCTCCTCTACCACACACACAACCCTCCTCTACACACACACACAACCCTCCTCTACCACACACACAACCCTCCTCTACCAAACACACACAAACCTCCTCTACCACACACACAACCCTCCTCTACCACACACACAACCCTCCTCTACCACACACACACAAACCCTCCTCTACCACACACACAACCCTCCTCTACCACACACACACAAAACCTCTTCTACCACACACACAACCCTCCTCTACCACCACACACACAACCTCCTCTACCACACACACAACCCTCCTCTACCACACACACAACCCTCCTCTACCACACAACACAAACTCCTCTTACCACACACACAACCCTCCTCTACCAACACACAACCCTCCTCTACACACACACACAACCCTCCTCTACCACACACACAACCCTCCTTACCACACACACAACCCTCCTCTACCACACACACACAAACCTCCTCTACCACACACAACCTCCTCTACCACACACAACCCTCCTCTACCACACACAACCCTCCTCTACCACACACACACAACCCTCCTCTACCACACACACAAACCTCCTCTACCACACACACAACCCTCCTCTACACCCCACACACAACCCTCCTCTACCACACACACACACAACCCTCCTCTACCACACACAACCCTCCTCTACCACCATACACAAACCCTCCTCTACCACACACACACACCCCTCCTCTACCACACACACACACAAACCTCCTCTACCACACACACACAAACCTCCTCTACCACACCACAAACAACCCCCCTCTACCACACACAACCCTCCTCTCCCACACACACACAAACTCCTCTACCACACACACACACAACCTCCTCTACCACACACACACACACAACCCTCCTCTACCACACACACACACAACCCTCCTCTACCACACACAACCCTCCTCTACCACACACACCCTCCTCTACCACACATACACACAACCCTCCTCTACCACACACACACACAAACCTCCTCTACCACACACACACAACCCTCCTCTACCACACACACAAACAACCCTCCTCTACCACACATACACACAACCCTCCTCTACCACACACACACACAAACCTCCTCTACCACACACACACAACCCTCCTCTACCACACACACACAACCCTCCTCTACCACACACACAACCCTCCTCTACCACACACACACAACCCTCCTCTACCACACACAACCCTCCTCTACCACACACACAACCCTCCTCTACCACACCACACACACAACCCTCCTCTACCACACACACAACCCTCCTCTACCACACACAACCCTCCTCTACCACACACACACAACCCTCCTCTACCACACACACACAACCCTCCTCTACCACACACACACAACCCTCCTCTACCACACACACACACAACCCTCCTCTACCACACACACAACCCTCCTCTACCACACACACACACAACCCTCCTCTACCACACACACACACAACCCTCCTCTACCACACACACAACCCTCCTCTACCACACACACAACCCTCCTCTACCACACACACACACACTCTCTCTCTCACATCTCCCTCCCCCCCCCCTTCTCCAACAACACACACACTCAGACTGTATAAAAGAACCAATCTTTCACATCACAGATGGATGGTACTTCTGAACACATAACAACAACAATAATGAGCAAACTGTGCCACACAGAGCAAGACAGACATTTTCTTTTCAGAGAAAGAATGTGGCCGACAACAACAAAAGCAGCAATATCTATCAGTGATAGAGTGAGAGAGATCATAACACACTACAACGTATTCTGGAGATTACGATTTTCAAAAAAACTACCACAACTGTTGGGTTTTTTCGTTTGTTATCTATTTTGGTTTCGTTTTTGTTTTTTGGTTTTTTAGGTTGGGGGGGGGGGGGGGGGGGGGGGGCATAAGTTGGTGGTTGTGGGAAATTTTCTTTTTGTGGTTGGTGTTTTGGGTTGGGTTGTTGTTGTTTTTCTTCCTTGTGGGTGCTTTTTATTGTTTACATTTCCAAAGGTAAAACTTACCCAGAAATAGCGGTCTTTCATAATTTTACATCACAGAAAACTTGGTACCCTGTTGCATTTACCTCTGATAACCATACAACAGCCCATTGTTGAAAAGACTATGCGCCTCCATTCTTCTAGCAATGCGTAACTGTGTTTTCTGTTGATGTGCAACAACCAGACTTGGAGAGTTCATTAAAAATTATTACACTGCAACATTGACAGCATTTTTTAGGTCTGTTTCCAGATTCCCACAATACTTCTACTTCCTGCACTAGGTTGGTTTCAAACCAACAACAATATAAAAGCACCAGAAAAAAACAACAAACCACCACCACCTCCCACCTCCCCCCTTTTTCTCCCCACACAGGGAATAATCAACACATGAATAAAGGAACAGGGCATAATCAACATGTGAATAAAGAATCGGGGAATAATCAACACGTGAATAAAGAAACAGGGAATAATCAACGCGTGAATAAAGAATCAGGGGGATAATCAACACGTGAATAAAGAAACGGGGAATAATCAACGCGTGGATAAAGAATCAGGGGGATAATCAACACGTGAATAAAGAAACAGGGAATAATCAACACGTGAATAAAGAATCAGGGAATAATCAACACGCGAATAAAGAAACAGGGAATAATCAACACGTGAATAAAGAATCAGGGAATAATCAACACGTGATTTAAGAAACAGGAAATAACACGTGAATAAAGAAACAGGGAATAATCAACACGTGAATAAAGAAGACAGCTGCCAACAGTCCAGGGGTATAACAACAACAACAACTATTATCAGGAATGCAAATCATCAGAGGTCCTTTGTTTTTCTGGGGTAAATGATGGACGAGGGAAAGAATCATATCAAAGTCAGCACACACACTCTTCGCTACTCTTTTTTTTTTTCTGTAGCCGTTTTTTGTTTTGCCAAAAAATGAAACAAGTGCCTTTTATCTACAACTGGTAAAGTAATGAAATAAGTATGAAATCTCGGTGAAAAAAATACACCAAGGCTTCAGTTGGTGTAGTGCATACTTTGGAGCAAAAGCCTGTCCTTTGTATACACATGTTCACCTGCCTAACAAGTAAACCGTGAGGTTCTGGGTTTGATTTCCAGCCTTTCCCCTTTCATCCCAGTTTGACGAGAAAATTGAACATAATGTCAAAGTCCTTCAGACGAAACAATAAACTGAGGCCCTGTGTACAAACACATGCAAACTTAAGCACATATTAAAAACCATCCCTCCTTTCAGAAGAGTCGGCCAATTCATGCCCACAGTAACAGATGACAAAATGGTGGTTTTTTTAAATGCATTCACAGGGGTGTTGTGTTTAGACACCATCCCCAAAGTCAGAATGTGGCTGCCTAAATGGTAAGGAAAAAGCAGTTGCAAATGCAAAAGTATCACCACTGGTGAACCTCAGAGCTCTAGCCAAGAAATGGAGAGAAGAAAAACAACAACAACAAAACTAACAAACAAAAAACCCCACTTGTTAACGAAGTAAGGGAAGGAAGCCTTTGCATAAAGTCTGTGTTCAAAAACCACGTGGTTTGGGCTGATGTGGTATAAAAACTAAAACAATACCTTTGATGTGAGCTTGTTATCAGAATAAAATACAAGCATAAATGCAGGGGAGGGGGAAGTACACAATGTTTCTGGATAATGTGGTTTGTATTGGAACAAGCTTACAAATATGTCATGATAAAACTTGCAAAGAAAGCAATGGTATAACGTCTGAGTAGAAATACACAATCAATGCGGTTAATGTGGTAATAGGTATGCATTGGAACAAGCTTGCCCTTCACCCTAAACTAGTTGGCTAAGCAAAGAAAGCATCCACATAAAACCTGAATAAAAATACATAATCATTCCACATGAAGTGGTAAAACCTGAATAAAAATACACAATCATTCCACATGAAGTGGTGATGCATTGCAACAAGCTTGCCTTCATCTCAATTTGTTGGTTAAAAAAAGAGGCAGTATCAAAATAAAGTAAGGGGGAAACACATAACTGCGTTGGAAGGAGAGGCATACAAAAATGGAGCAATATTTTTCTCTTATTTGAACACTCTCTCTAAATTTTAAGAAAAAGCATTGGAATAAAATCTAGATAACAATACATCATGAGTTTTCGTTTGAAGTGGTAGACATACTAGACAAAGCTTCCCCCAGGTAATGAAGTAAGAAATACAAATCTAAACAATGAAGGCGAGGAGTTACCAGCACCCTTCAATGGGCTTTCCTGTCACTGTCTCCATCACCACCTTCAATGTGCTTTCCTGTCACTGTCTCCATCACCACCTTCAATGGGCTTTCCTGTCACTGTCTCCATCACCACCTTCAATGGGCCTTCCTGTCACTGTCTCCATCACCACCTTCAATGGGCTTTCCTGTCACTGTCTCCATCACCACCTTCAATGGGCCTTCCTGTCACTGTCTCCATCACCACCTTCAATGGGCTTTCCTGTCACTGTCTCCATCACCACCTTCAATGGGCTTTCCTGTCACTGTCTCCATCACCACCTTCAATGGGCCTTCCTGTCACTGTCTCCATCCCCACCTTCAATGGGCTTTCCTGTCTCCATCACCACCTTCAATGTGCTTTCCTGTCTCCTGTCTCCATCACCACCTTCAATGTGCTTTCCTGTCTCCATCACCACCTTCAATGTGCTTTCCTGTCTCCATCACCACCTTCAATGTGCTTTCCTGTCTCCATCACCACCTTCAATGTGCTTTCCTGTCTCCTGTCTCCATCACCACCTTCAATGTGCTTTCCTGTCTCCATCACCACCTTCAATGGGCTTTCCTGTCTCCATCACCACCTTCAATGGGCTTTCCTGTCTCCATCACCACCTTCAATGGGCTTTCCTGTCTCCATCACCACCTTCAATGTGCTTTCCTGTCTCCTGTCTCCATCACCACCTTCAATGTGCTTTCCTGTCACTGTCTCCATCACCACCATCGATGGTAGGAGCTCCACATGTCTCCACAGTTCGCCATTTTTCAGTGTTAATAACAAAAGAAATAATTTCCAGCAGCCTTTCAGTTATTCATTGTTAAGAGGTCATCCATTGTGGAAAAACAAATTATTTTTTTTAAAAAGGGTCATCCATTGTGTGATCACAACACTATGACCCACCATCTTAATGGAAATAACTTTGATGAATAACCATAAGACTGCTTGAGAGTATTTATCTGGGAGAAAGAAAGGATAATAAAATTACAAACACTCAAATAAACCATAAAAAAACTGTTACTTTAAAAAAAATAATTTTTAAGCTCACAAACAGAAGCCTTACAAAAGAAACACACACCACCCCCTCCCCAACATCCTCCCCCCCCCAAAAAAAAAAAAAAAAAATTAAGCCAACATGATCAAGAATACAACATTAGTGCCGTTATATTGTGAACTAATGTCTCTTTTCAATAAAAACAAACAAACATACAAACAAAAACTCTGCTTGGTTTCCACACGATTTCACAAGTGTTCAGATATTTGCTACCTCCATTGCATTTTTACACAAATAAACAACAATTACAACAAATTATCAAACATAAACTACAATCAGTTACAGGATGTTTACTTTTATAATGGGCATCTGAGGACGACTTCTTTGTTTGCCAATGACAGCAGATGCTTGAAGCTTGAACAGAATGTCGTTCCATGCTGTGTACATGTCTGACCCTGTCTAACCCCCTTCCCACTCCAGAAAAAAACAACAACACAACACAAACATGAACTATTTGCTATTCTCTGCAGTTGTAACTCTTATCTCAAAACATAATCAACAGAACTCAAAGCAAATGTAACTTATGTGGAGTTCACTTAACTGGAAAAAAAAACTTTTTAAAAAAATCCCCATTTTCTTTTACAGAACATTATTTTGCATACAACAGAATTTGGGTTATATTGATGAAGACACAAAAAACAACAAAAAAACTCCAAAGACACCCTCCTTTACTTTTTGTTGTTGTCAAACCTTATAAAATTTCTTGTACAGAACATTATATTCCTAGCAACAGCACCCTGGTGACACCTCCTTTTGGCAAAATCACAGAGAAAGCTCAAATATGACAACACTTTTTTTTTTAATGTACACATGTTATAGTTTTTGTACAAAACCATCAAGGAAAAACTAAAGACACCTCACTTGGTAAACTATAAACTTTTGTACAAATGAGATCCCTGGTACACATCTTTGGCAAGAAACAGAGAAAGCAATTATGACAACACTTTTTTTTAAATGTAAAACAACTTCATATTTGTCACAAAGCAAACAAGAAAAATGAGTAAATACTTTAAACAATTTTACAAAGATCCCATTAAAGTTTGCAGCAGAAACAACCAACAATACCTAACTATGTACATTATAACCAAATCACAAACACTGTTCAAAGCAAGATTGATGAAAGATATTTTCTTAAATACTTTAAAAAACAGAACAATTTTCAATTTTGATAGAGAATATTCAAAAAAGCTGCTATCTTCCAAAACACAGAACAATGTTTGCAAGTTGATGAGAGAGATATTTCAAATACCATGAAAAACACAGAACAATGTTTGCAAGATGATCAGAGAGATATTTCAAATACCATGAAAAACACAGAACAATGTTTGCAAGTTGATCAGAGAGATATTTCAAATACCATGAAAAACACAGAACAATGTTTGCAAGTTGATCAGAGAGATATTTCAAATACCATGAAAAACACCGAACTTGCCATTGGTTGGAAGAAAAAGAACAAGTACCAAAACTTATTTTCAAAAACATGATTGTAGGTTTTGAAGTGAAGAAGAGTTCACCAAAATAATAATAATAATAATAATAATAAATGGAATTTATAGAGCGCTGTATCTTGCACAGACAAATTAAAGCGCTTGCACTCAACTCATTCTTACACAGTCATGCAACCAATAGCAAGTAATAGTTCTAACAAGTCCAAATACACAGACACACATACACACACACGACATCACACACACACACGCTATACACTTTGGCAGGGTGATGGAAGAGGAAGAACAGTAATTGTCACTCCCAAAAAGAACGACAGGCAAACAAACTCGGACATCACCGCTTGGTGTTCCTCATCAAGAGCTGCCATCACACAAACACAGAAAGATACAACGCAGAGGCATGGCTGTGGAACCTTCCACATGGCCTCAATCATATCAAGAAGCCCTCACACACACCATAAACTACCATCACAACAGTCTGCTAAAAAAACTACATGCATGGCCATTCCCTCTTACTCCCAGTTGGCAATATAAATGTTCAAACCCGATACACCCTGGACTGGCACTCTGGGGCCTTAAGATTTCAGCCATGAAAGCATATATTTCTCTCCATCTCAGACACACAAACAAAAAAAAAGCAATAACCACCCTCCCCACCCTAACCTCAGCCACAAACTTTTTTCCAGTGGTAGGATCTTTCTTCCAGTGGTAGGAATCCTGGTGGTGTCTGGCCCGAGTGTAGCTGAGAGAAATCCTCAGCAAATCCTTCAGTCGAACTCTGAGCCGATGGTAATGCTGATTTCTCCGGGATGGACAAATGTGGCGTGGTACCAGATGTTGGTGTCCAACACAACTAGAACAGAAAAAAACAAGTTTTATGAAGAATCCTTGCCCGAATTTTGTGTGGGAATAAGAGTGTGTGTATTTGTGTGTGTGTTGTGTGTGTATGTGTGCATGCATGCGTGCATGCGTACATGTGTGCATGCGTGTGTGTGTGCGTGCATGTTTTGAAACCAAAAACAACTCACCGTAATGCAATGCAATACTACACTTACTTTACTTACTTTTTCCTTCCACTTGTACTCCGTGGCATTGTGGGGAGATATAACTGTCTGTCTGCTGCAAGGCGGGTAGCTTGGAGGAGGGACAATCCATGGACTTTCAGTGTTTCTGCCACGGAATCACTCCAGCGTCGCCTGGGTCTACCTCTGGCCCTCGTGCCTGAGTACCTCAAGTTCTAAGCACGCAAGGCTGGCTGATTTGGCGGCATCCGTGTGAGGTGCCCGAACCACTTGATTCATTGTTGTTCAATATGGTGTAGGACAGGTGTGGCTCCTACCATGTCTCTGATCACCTCGTTTCTTATCTTGTCTCTCCTGGTCTTGTTGACGGCTTTCAAGCACTTCATCTCACATGTTACCAGTTTCTGCTCCAGCGCTTTTGTCAGGGGCCATGTCTTGCACTGGTAAGTGAGAGTTGGCAGGAAGATGGTGTTGATCAGCTTTGCCTTGGTGCTCATACCGATGTTAGGATGTCGCAGAAGTGGGGCAAGTTGATGGCTGACTACATTTGCTTTTTGACAGCGTGTTTCTATTTCTCTGTCCAGTTTCCATCTTCTGTGAATATACTGCCTAAGTACTTGAGTTCAGTCGTCCACTTTAGTTGGGCTCCGTTGATGTTGATTTTGAGCTTTTCTGGAGTTCTACTGACTGTCATGGCTTTGATCTTGCTTACGCTGATTTTCATACCATAGGTTTCACAGCATGTATAGAGCTGGTCTGTGTGCTCTTGCAGCTTGTCTTTGTTATCATTGATCATGACTTGATCGTCAGCAAACAGAAGTTCGTTGAGTGCCTCCAGGTCTGAGTTGGCTTCCTTTGTGATCTGGTCCATATATATGATGACGAGAAGAGGGGAAAGGACCCAGCCCTGTCTCACCCCAGACATCACAGGGAACCAGTTGGAAAGTCCACTTGGAGTGCGAACTGCACTCTTGCTATTGTTGTATACAGCTCTGATGTTATCTAAGAGCTGCCCCTTGGTGTCATACTGCTCCAGGACCCTCCAGAGCTTATCTCTGTTCACTCTGTCAAATGCCTTTTCTTGGTTGACAAATACTAGGTGGAGTGCTTGATTGTACTCAAGAGCTCTCTCACTCAGTTGTCTCAGTGCAAAGATCGCATCAGTACAGCCTCTCGCAATACTACACAACACAATATAATGCAGTGTAATGCAATACAATCATGTACAATAAAATATGATGCAACAAGTCAAGTCAAAATCACTTAAATCATCCCATGAAGGGCAATTACAATACTGACAGGCATATATTTATCTCAAAAGACACAAAAGAGCTACCTTTCATATTGGTTAAAACATTCCAAAATAACTTCAAATAAAAATGTCATGAACACTTACACACACACCTATTGGGAACACAATGTTATAAAAACCATTGACTAGAAAGACATAATATAAACATTATTTACGCAGGCACACACACAACATACATGCAAACACACCCACGCACACACATACACCAATGTATGAAGACAATGTTTTTAAGACCATTGACTAAGAAGACAAACTTATTTCACACACACATGTACTGACTACACCCATAACAATGACAATCAGGGAAGTAATTCAGAGAAATGTAAAAACTAGGTAGTCAATGTCATTGCGAATTTAGAATTCAAATGATTAATGGCACAAAAGAATTTCTTTTTCTGTTTGTTTTGCTGTTGGGGCACTGAAAATGGCGTCCCGAAGGCAACAACTGAAATTCTGAAAACAAAGCATGGGAGGGATTGGCCAAAATAGCAGTCACTTTGTGTACAAGCCACTGATTGCAGAATGACTTGAGATCTCTTTGTTCTCCAATTATTTTTTTAGCAGATTCTTACAATTCTCTGCAGGCCATTCTTGTTTTTAACAAGGTTACTGTACCAACAAATGAAAGTAAAACTTAGAACATTCTCTATGTAAAACTTGTAAAACAAAAAAAAATCTTTTGTCTACAAAAAATTAGTTCAGTTTCCTCAGAAAATACACATGTTGTTGTCCCTTTTTGACAATAGTGTCAGTGTTAACATCCCAGTTTAACTTTGGTCAAAAACAGTTCCCAGATACTTAAAGTTCAAAACGTTTTCAACTTCTTGATTATGGACAATAATATTCTTTGGAGTATGCCCTGATCTTCTGAAGTCGATAGACAGGTCTTTAGTTTTAGAAATATTTAGCTCCAGATAGGCCTCGTCACACCAGTGTACGAACTCGGTGAGGGCTGGACCATGGTCTAAGACTGATCCGATAAGAGAGATAACAGAGCACTGTCATCTGCAAACTTTACCAGAAAGGAATTTCCATAGTAACTTCTGCAATCATCTGTGTACAGAATGTACAGAAGTGGCAAGAGGACGCAACCCTGTAGAGAACCAGTGCAGGCAAAGTGTTCTCAAATCACCTCTTACAAACATAAAATCAGTTTAAAGTCTGACAAAATGTGGCTGTACAAAGCAATACTACAACACAATACATTACAAGTTAAGATTGTAGGGTTGTTGTTTCTTCAAACCACCCAAACAAAACATTCAATTAAAAACCAGAGCATCAAAACAGGGCTCTGCTGAACTCACTGATGTCTCCTTTGTGCACAGTGACGTTGAAGGAATGGCAGGCGGCCTCGCACTCAGGGGAGGGCACCAGCTGCCATGTCTTCTGTCCTGAAATCTGGGCCTGCCACGACGGCCTCTCCACATAGTCCAGCTGCACACAGGCAGGGGAGAGAACACAGTAACAACACTTCTCTTTCTTTTTTCTGCTTTTCCCCCCTGGAGATGCAGGGAGCCTGTCAGTATAAATAGTATCCCCACCTTCTGGAAATTCTTTGCTATAAATTCCCTTTTTTCTATCCCTCTCTTTGTTACAGCCTTGTTCTTTTTCTTCTTGTCACCACCTCCTGGTCTGTTTTCTGCCTTCTTGGTCCATTCTCTTGCCCCTTTTTCCAGAAAAACTCAAAGATAACAATTCTCTCCCACGCCTAAGTCCAGTATGCTGGGCCTGACTTGTCAGGTGCTTAACAACAGCACAACGCACTTTTGCTTATATAACAGACAACGATAGTTGCTGTCTGAGTGTTTGACAAAGAAGACAATAATACTTTGGTAGGTTCTTTTATAAGAGCAGATTCACTGAAGGCTAGACCAAGGAAAAGGGAGACAGTGGAGCATTTTTCAGTCTCAATGACCCCACCAATGACTCGTGTGTGTGTGTGTGTGTGTGTGTGTGTGTGTGTGTGTGTGATTCTGAAAGTACACACTGTGTGAGAAGATTGCAAGCATGGCTGTTTTTAGATTTAATTACCTGAATGCCATTTCAGTACCCAAACTTGTGACTTTACCACTATAATACCAGACTATCTTTTTCAATCAAGAAAGAAACCTGTTATGGTATGCACTACCTATGGATGAACACAATCCCCCACATGACACTTCAAAGCATTCCAACGTTTTATTTAAGTTAGCATAGGGGGGACAGGATAACCTGGTGGTTAGAGTGTTGTGCTCACAATCCGACAGCCTGGGATCAATCCCAGGTTTGAGCTATCACTGTCATGACCTCTATTCAAAGGGATTTTCCCCTTGCATTTAATTAAAGTACTGAGTCCATTTCCCTGAAAGTCTTTCAGATGAGACTATAAACCGAGGTCCCATGTGTGAGCACAGATATAACATTTTGCGCACACGTTAAAAACTGTTCTGCCTTTCAGAAGAGAAGGTCACCCTGTGCCAGAAGGAACAGATGGCAAAATGTTAAACAGTACACGCACACTGGAGTCATGTTTAGACATCATCCCTGAAGTCAGAATGTGGCTACTTTCACAGAAGGCAAAAACAGTGGCAGACCCAACCTCTCACCATTGGCAGACCCAACCTCTCACCATTGGCAGACCCAACCTCTCACTATTGGCAGACCCAACCTCTCACCATTGGCAGGCCCAAACTCTCACCATTGGCATACCCAACCTCTCACCATTGGCATACCCAACCTCTCACCATTGGCATACCCAACCTCTCACCATTGGCAGACCCAACCTCTCACCATTGGCATACCCAACCTCTCACCATTGGCAGACCTCAACCTTTCACCATTGGCAGACCCAACCTCTCACCATTGGCAGACCCAACCTCTCACCATTGGCAGACCCAACCTCTAACCATTGGCAGACCCAACCTCTCACCATTGGCAGACCTCAAACTCTCATCATTGGCAGACCTCAAACTCTCACCATTGGCAGACCTCAAACGAGTCAAAGGTCTAGCTGAGAAACACACACAAAATTCATATAGGCTTCCACCCTTTAACATCAATAACTAACCAAGTTTTGGACAAAGGCTAGAGAGAGAAAGAAAGTCCTAAAGAACAAATTCTAAAGTAAAAGTAAGGAACCCCTGTCACAGGCATACATGTATGGTGGCCCCTGGCCCTGGTCCCCCCATGAAAATCCAGTCTTCAGCCACAGTCTCTGAATCAGCCGGAAGAAAGTATGGCCGCTTGTAGTGCTGCCTCAGTATCTTGCCCACCTCTGCATGACAGTTACTCCTGAAAAACAGTGAACACTTGAATACACGTCTGTCTTCATGTACACAAGCATGCATACATGCACTGACACTGCTGTGCACGTGCAACACACATACACACGAATGCATGCACACACACACACACACACAGAATTGTCTGGGACCAAGACCTCTTGAAGAAGTAGACTAAAAACAAACAAAAAAATTGAACTCATAAATCTTAATAAACAAATTAATGAATAATAGTGTCTGTTCTTGTTGTTTTTGTATTTAATGTCTATTCACCATAAGTGATATTAGGAGGGGTAAGGAATCCCCCCAAAAAAGGGGGGAGGGACCTATAGCAAAAATAATAGAAGACACGTGGAAAGAGAACCCTTTAACAGATTGGTATTAAAACATCAATCTAGCACCTAAAAATGCAAAATTAATAGGGAAAACAATATCAAAGAACTTGTGTGTGTGTGTGTGTGTGTGTGTGTGTGTGTGTGTGTGTGTGTGTGTGTGTGTGTGTGTGTGTGTGAGTGTGTGTTTGTGTGTGAGAGAGAGTGTGTGGGAGGGGGCTGCACAAATACATGTATATAGTACTATGTACATACAACTGATACAAGTGAATATGAGAAAAAGAAACAAAGAAAAAGTTGCAGGCATGCACCATAGCATAAATTTATGCATAGTGCACTCATGCACTGATTATTTGTTGGTGTGAACTTTTTATTTCTGTTGCTAAGTTTTGTTACATAGTACAACTACAAGTAATTTGCATGGATACAGAATGCCGCTAATCAGTGCTACAATTTAGAGTACAATCCCGTTGTGCAAAAACTTTCTAATTAAAAAAAAAAATGTTCTGAAACTTGCAGTCTGGCTTTTGATGGTCCTCTAACTGATTTTGTCCTTGGACTGAGCAACAGCACTTTGAACTGTTTACCTTCAGCATTAGTTTAACCTTCTCCACTGAAGGCTTGAGCTCCCTGCAGTTTGGAAGTTACAGGTTTTTCCTGTGGACAGCACTGCTGTGGGAACAAGGTTATATATATATACACAAAGAGCAGACTTGTAGTGTGATACTTTGCAAACAACTCAGATATTGACAAAGCAAGCCAGGGTCAACCAAAGAAAGTATGACATGTTTTCTTACCACATCATGAGTGTTATGATAAAGGAGGTGAGACAGGCTGAGAGGAGATATTCGTAAGATACAACACAGCATAAATCCCATGCTTTTTTGTTCCTACTTTACCTATACTGCTGTGGAAAAAGAACCAATAATTATAATCTATTCAAACAAGGTTTAAATTTGATAAGAACTATGCAAAAAATTTGATTAAAATCACAAACATGGTTTTTATTTCTTTTTAATTAAAAGAAGACAATTCTTCTTTTTTTTAAAAACAACCCCACACACAACTCGAAAACCAAGAGGTAAACTAAAATTCTCAAGGTACAGTCAGAATCACTATCAGTGATACTGATAGCACTTGATACTCTGTTCACCACAAGACTTTTGTTAGTAGCAGTCCCTTGACCAAGATGGTTGTTGGGGGGACTTGTGGGGCATGTTGGTCCATAATTTACTTCAGGCTAGTCTGTCTTCAGCCTTTCGTAGCAACAGCACCATATCAAGGATGGCCCAATTTTTTATATGCTGCATCCAGTTCTTGGTCTGTCTGTTCCATCATATTCTTTCCTCAAGAGTTCCCTGTAGGATAGTCTTGGCAAGAGAGTTATGATGCGTGATGTGACCAAACCATGTCAGTTTCCTCCTCTGTACAGCAGCCAGATGGGGTTCCTGGTGCCCACCTTTCATGACCCCTCTGGCCACACTGACCCATTGGTTCTGTAGTACTACAAGGAAATGTGTGAATGATTTATTTCAAAGGGTTGGATTCTCTTTTCTAGTTCTGTCGTCAAGGTCAAGCTTTCACACCCACACACTGATGTAGCAGTATAGAAATAACCAGAGCTCTACACAACTTCTGCTTTGTTGTGAAGCTGATCATGCTGAGGTTAGTGAACTTAGTCTGATCTTTACGTCAGCTGAACAGTGGCCTCTCCTACTGTTGTTCTAAAGAGATCTCCAATTTGGCTGTTCATAAGGACCTTACAGTTGACAATCTAGAAACATTTCTTTAGCTAACAGTAAGACTACTAACAGTCTACCAGAAACAAAATCATCTGTGCTTAGATTTGATTTCCTTACATGTACACTATTCACTAAGCAGTATACTGTGCTTACTTTTCAATGAAAAAGATATTCTTACAATGTGCACTGGAGATGCCAAAAACTGAAAAAGCGAAAAGGTGTTGTATTTCTCTTCTATACATGTATTTATGATACAATATGTTTATGTGTTAGGTCAAAGTTTCTTCCTAGTGTGAATATCATCACACACCCCACCCCCACCCCGTGTACTTGTGTTGTTTTCTTTCTTAATTTTGTCACCCATTCCTACCAGCATGAAATGACCTACTCTTTCCAAAGGCAGATCAGGTTTTTAATGTGTGCGCAAGATGTTCTACATGCATTCACATGTATGGGGCCTAAGTTAATTATACTTAAAGTCTCCTCCAAAGGACTTTTGGGGGAGTGGAATAAGTACTGTTGACTCTAGGGTAAAATTCCTGAGCCGTCAGATCACAAGCACAACATTCTAGCCATTACAACCCCTTTTTAGTTTGAGAATCATTAAATAGACTACATTAGGTGTGTGTAAAAATCAAGTCAAACTAAAGTCAAAGTTTTATAATGGTACATATTTAACAATAACTTGCTTTTTTCACCAAGCCACCTAGATCTAAGAACAGCATCATCACCAACCACATTAACTAAATATCATTTTGCATGTGTGTGTCTTTGTCAGTTTGTGTGTGAGTGTGTGAGAGAGTGAGTATGCACACCATGAACACACACACACATACACATACACACAGGTGTGTGCACAGAATGCATACCATGCAACTGTGTCATATACATATAAAAATGCACTTACCATCCAATGTACCATGGTTTCTCCCCGGGCTCAAAATCAGCTCTTTCATCTGACATGTCAAAGGCATCAGCAAGTGTCAAAAATTCAGTCTCATAGGGAAAAAACTGACAATCCTCCTTTATTGCTTCCAATGCACCTTTTGTTCCTCTGTACAGTTTCTGGAAGAACTTGAAGCTGAAATGAGACACAGCAGTCCAGTTACGAGTGGCATCCTTCACTAAGACTGGCCTGCCAGTAAAAGCATATTTTTCATAGAAATGATCCGATGATAGATTCCACTCTTCTGGTACACTGACGATGTCTTTACACATATTGCAGTCCACTCTCTGTCGGGCGATTTCTTCTGAGATAACGTTGCTCTCTATCAGGCATGGTGTCGCAAAAACATAACCAAACAGAAATTCATAACTGGCTACAATGAAAGCAACAGAAATCGCGAGAAGAACTGCCAAAATGTGAAGTCGGTGAGCAGGATCCTTCAGATATTTCTCAATCTTCTTTCGATATCTGTCGAACTCATGTTCCTGTTTTTCAGCAGACGATCTTTTAATTATATCACGAAGCTGCTTCTCCTTTACACCACAGTTTAAAGCGTTTGATCTGAGCTGAGTTAGGTGTTCTTCAAGTTTCTTGGAGGTTTCTTTCTTGCTTGCAGAAGTCGAGGCCATTGCAGTTGCTTGACATTCGAAAGACACTCTGGCAACCAGCAAGCTAAGAAAGTGAAAGCCAGACTGCCACTTCCTGAAGGCACGGGCACTATTTATAGAAAACCGTCACTGGGTATATTCATGAAACGAATCCTTTTATTTTGCTTTATCAAGACCATTAAGTTTTATATTTAAAAAAAATAATAATAATAATAAAAACCCGTGTGATTTGATACGGAATGAAAATAGCTAGATCATACAGAATCTTGCTGAACTTTTCAATGATTAAAATGCATAGTTTTTTTTAAAAATCACTATTATAATCTGGTTAGGCCTGTTAATTAGGCCTATCAACAACTTGGATGCTCAAAATGTAAAACCTTCAAAGGCAACAATTTTTGTCTGAAGATCAACGGATTTATAGATTTGTTTATTGCCAAAGTAGGCTCTAAACGGGGTCATGTCATTGTGAGAGGTACCATTGTGACCACATGCAGTTGTGACACACAATGATGTGACCATGTGGTGGCAGGTATATTATGTCTTGAATAGATTCCTTGTCCCTAACTGGATTAGGCCTAAGACATTCATAAGTGCAAATCCGCTCAAAAAGTCACTTGACTGTTTAGCACACCATTAAAAAAAAAAGGAGGGGGGGGGGGGATAAAGACAGATATTAGGCAAATAAAATAGCATTCAAAAACTGAGAAGTAAAACCAATACTCCTTAACTTGTGGGGTTAGGGAATCTGTTCTTTTATTGATTCACATGCTCACAAAAAATAATAGGAAATATTTGATTTGAAATCTTTTGAATATGATTCCAGTCTGTGCATTAGAAGCCCACCTGGTGAAGGAAAGGAGACTGGGTTTTTGCAGAAAGTTTCCAGACCCAGGCAGAAGTTCTTACCTCCATTGAACCTGTCCAGTTTACTGCAACAACCACTTAATGACACAACACACGTGCCACTGTGACAATGTGCCGTTGTGACCACATGCTGTTGTAACTACATGCCATTGTGACCTCTGCCATTTTGACCACATGTTCATGCTGTTTTCAATAAACTGTACTTTTTGTTTCTACTGCTAATGGGTGTGGATACACAGGTCTGCTCATGTGTATGGCAGGGCTCATGGCTTTTCTTTATTATATAATCTCTCTCTCTCTCTCTCTCTCTCTCTCTGGTCTCTCTCTCTCTGACTGTGCAGGCAGAGCCAAACATGCATTACTTTGTATTTTAAGGAAGCTGTCTTGGTCAGGGAATGATTCATTGATGCTACTCTTAAAGATATTTGACTGTCAAATTCAACCTATGTTACAGTACAGGGCAGAACTGGGGGTTTGGACCCAGGGCATGCACAGAAAAAGTTCACCTGTATGCACTGAAAAGGTTTTTTGGAGTTTCTTACAAACCCCAAATTTTTTATTTAGGGAGAGACAAACAGTTTCCCTTATATTTACTTTTTTGTAGTGATTGTATTGCTTTTGGATAAAATTGTTCAGTGGAGCAAAACAGATTGCGCATAAGGTTTTACAACATGCTAGCGTTTAGATGCCAAGGGGAAATAAAACAACTGGGTTTCACGGTACGAATGACTTTTTTGGGTTTGGGTTTTGGTTTTTGATGGATGAATCCTGCCCCGATGGTGTACCCCTTGTCGTGGTGGGTGGCTTCTGCTTAAATGACCCCCAAAGCTAGGGGGGGGGTTTTCGGCCTTGGCAGGTTCAACCTGCTAACAGGTTGGGGGGGGGAGGGCCAGTAACGTGCACCCGGTTTCCCCGTTGGGGGTTGGCTTTGGGGCTAACGCCCCATTCAATTAAAAACCCACTCTTTATAAAAACTGCAAAAAAACCTCTTACAGCACATGATTGGGGGGAAAGTCCTCTCTGTAGACCCTATGAGTGTGCGGGTTTGAAACCCTTGGAAAGCCGGGCCCTGACACTTTTTTAAAACAACCAAGTCAAAACCGATAGGGACCTGGAACTCAGACCTGTAAAACAGCACAGGGGGGTAGGAAATGCCGGGTAAAACCAAAAGATCCTTGGGCCCCTGTGCAGACCAGAGGAATGGAACCGGGGGCAGACAAAGTTGCAAAAGTGAGACATTCATTACTCTGGAAGGAAGGGGCCACCCCCCACACACATGGGTAGGTGCTGATGAGCCTAAAAAGCAACGCAAGCATGCTGTCCGGGGAACCCATTTGTCACCCGGTCCCCACCCAAATTTTTTTCAATAAAAAAGGAGAAAGGTTACCATCGTTCAGTGCTACGCCCCAAAACAAATCAGAAGTTGAAAAAAAGAAAAATTTTGAACAAGCCCAGACCTCATGGACAAAGACCAAAGAGGGACCTAAAAAATATAATGGGAGCATAAGCAAATTTGGGGACAGACACCCAAACAGAGAACGTCATGGGCAGCATGGAACTGGAAAAAAATGAAAACGGAGAACTTTTAAAAGAATTTTGCATGTTTAACGACCCCTGGTCTTGGAGGCCCCATTTTCCCTCACAAAAAGTCCCAGGACCAATGGACTTCCCCCCGAGGGAAAGACAGAAAACCAGTTTGCCCAAATCACCATCAGGGAAAGTGGGAAGGAGCTGCATGTGTCAGGTGAAGCGCGGAGAGATGCGATCGCCCATCTTCTTGTTGTTCCCCCATCCTAAAGCCCAAAGCTCAAAGCCTAAAATCAAGGGGCAGGAAAACCTCAACAAGTTAATGTAAAAAGCCTGGGAAAGAGAAAAATAGAAAAAATTTCAGACTAAATTGAGGAAAAACTTCAGTGTGCTTCCCTCCCAGAGGAAACAGTCAAGGCAAGGGCAAGTCTGCGTGAGACCTGGAAGACAACATCCCAAAACAGTACGGGAAAAAAAACAAAAAATAAAGGAGTGGTGACAACAAAAACATGGGCATGATCACCAAAAGGAAACAGCGGGAAAGTTTAATCAACCCAAAACCCAAAAGATCAAGAAAAAAAAAAGGAACTGCAAAAGCATGTTTCGGGACAAAACCAGGCATTTAAAAGAGAAAGCAAGAGAGACAAGGAAAAATTATTGAGGAACTGACTCAGGAAGCAGAGACTGCAGCGGCACAGAAATATGAAGAGCTGTACGAGATCACGAGAACTCTTCAGGAAAAAAAACAAATGTGCCTGTCAAAGATAAGAATGGCAATACCATTCCGGGGTGGGGAGGACCAGAGAGCAAGATGGGCAGAAGCATTTTCAAAGAAACGCTCAAAAACCTGCACCCCCCATGCCCCCTGACATCCCCCCACCTACTGAAACCTTGGCATAACACGGCCCCCCCCTCCCAAGAATAGATCCCCAAAAAGCCACAAGCCCCTCAAATCAGGCAAAGAAAAGGGGCCAGAGGTTTTTACCACCTAAGCAAAAAGGCGAACCAAAACCCCCACTGAGATTTTAACCCATCCTATACAAGATCGGGGGAGAAAGAGAGTGTCCCCAAAGAGGGAAAAAAAAGGGTCATCTCGTAAGCTGCCAAAAAAAGGGGCCCTGTCCCCCCTGAAAAAACGGAGAGGAATCATGCTATGTCCATCCCAGGGAAAATTGCAGGATCATGCTGACAGACTGACGACAGCACTGGGAAAACACTTCGGGGATGAACAGGGAGGTTTTTGGAAGCAGTCATGACAGATCAAAATCACCCCAATGCCATCTCATTGAGCAGCCCTGGAGTGGCAGGCCCCCCTAATTTAGTCTTGCGAAATTTCCCGAAGGCATTTGACGCATCGAAGAGATGTCATTTGGGGAAAAGAGCATACTAGGCTTTCCCCAAATTCATCCTCATCCGCAGTATAGAAGATGCCCCCTGTCAGTCATCCTTTTAAGGGAAAAGACGGAAACCTTTCTCCTACAGACCCGGTTTTGTCAGGGCTGTCTGTTGTCGCCAACCATCTTTCCCGTTGGTGGTTGATGGATAATGCGGGAAGCCACAGCAGGGAGGGGAACCCGGATACGGGACCCATGAAGCGGGGAAGACCCGGATTCGCGACGACATCAGCCTTCTCTCCCACAGGGAAAAAGACGCACTGTGACAAGCTGAAAAAACGGCCCCAAATCAACCTCGGGAAGACGGAGATCAAAGAGGGTGAACAACAAAAAAAATTTACCCTGCGACTGCAGCAAGAAAACAAAAAAGAAGTCAGCAAGTTTTTACCGGTAGTGCGTAGTAAAGATGGGGGAAAAGTGAAGACATCAAGTGCCGAATCAACAAAAACCCGTATCTTCAAAACCCCTTTGGCCAATTTTGGAGGGCAACGCCCCTCATTTCAAAATAAGCTCGGGTCTACAACACCAATGTCAAACGGGCCTACTTTTTTGGCCAAAAAGGGGGTAACAAAAAACCAACCCCCCAAATCCCGTCTTTTTCCCAAAAATGCCTAGTACATCCCCAACATAGGTGGGCGAATCAACCCAAAAAAACAATGTGGGACAGGACCAAAACCCCAAACCCCCAATCAGTCCTCTTAAACAAAGGAAGTGGGGATGGATTTGGCCTCACTCCGCAAACCTGGGCAAATGTCAACCCGACAGGCCTTACTGAATCCACAAGGGAAGCGGAAAGTTGGTCGACCCAAAGGACCTGGCGCAGAATGTTGACGAAGAAAAAAGGCACCGGAATCATGGGGGAGGAAGAGGTCCCCCAAACCGAGTTCGTGGGGGGGGTTTGTTGCAGCCCATATTCCACAAGGAACCCAAAAGGGGATAAATCAATAAATGTGGTTTAAACGGGGTAGGTGATATGAATGGGTTTATTGTTTTTTCGAAAACGTATTATTGATTTATAGCAGGATCAGAAAAAGGCTTGCCCGCCTAACAGAACACTTGAATAAAGGCCCCCAAAAATACCGCATGGAAAATCAGCGCAGAGAAAACCCAAAATGAGATAAAAAACCCAAGGGGGATTAGCATGATTCAGGGTTAATGCCAGAAGTGGAAAAAATTCAAAATTCAAATACCCGGGAGCCCTTTTTATCAGACCCGGGATCCAACCAGGGGAGTATGCAGGAAGACAGACAAAACAGCTTTTTAAAACTAAACCCATTGGGGAGATAAAAATATCTCATTATTTCCAAGATCAGCTAATGCCCCCCCTTGTTATCCTATTTTTTATGCCCGTGAAAATGGACCCTGACTGCAGATTGGAGAGAAGAGTATAGGCAGTGGGATGAGATGCTTTCGGGGACTCCTTGGCACTCCTACAAAAACCACATAAGCAACGAAAGCTTTCATAACCGAATTTCCCGCCAAAAACCCTTGGCCCTATGAGAACCTTCTAGATTGTGAAAAAGCGTAACTTAAAAAGGTATGGGCATGTCACAAGATCCCAAAGGACTTGCAAGACAGTTTTACAAGGCCCGTCCAAAGGAGGAAGAAGAAGGGCAGCCAAAAGAGCTGGGAGGAAAACATATGAAGGACAGAACTAGAACTCAACAAAAAACCCGGAAAGGGAAACAGAGAGAGGAATGGAGGGAATGGTTTTGAGTTTTTGAGGGTGCCCCCACGGTGTCGACCGGACGATTGATAGATAGTTGATTATTGATTTCGGTTGGCAGAGATGGAGTGCTCATACCGAAGACAGGAGTAGATTTTATGTGTATAATAGATTAAATTCCTCGCATTGTATCCCACAGTATCTATCAGTACAATTGGATAGATATTTGAAAAGAGCAATTACAAAATTTAGATTTGGCATTTCTGATATTTTTGTGCATCGTTTTCGCTATAGAAGAGTAAAGGTAAAGGTAAAGGTAAAGGAGTCCCATAACCTATAAGGTCGTAGGGGAGCGAGGCGTCAAAGACCTCACTTCTCTAGGGCCAGCACATTGAGGGCGGCGCCCATCTCCTCTCCCTCGCTGCTTTACCTTCCCTGACCCTAAAGAGGGCAGGTACCCATTTACAGCTGGGTGAACTGGGGGAACTGTACTGAAGCCAAGGCGCGCAAACGGTCACCCATCCAACTGGTAACCACGCTCGACGCTGCTTAACTTGGCTGGGGGAAAGCGAGTGATAGAAGAGTACCTGATGGTAACTTGATTTGCCCATTATGCCTTAGGTCACAAGAAAACGAAGTACATTTTGTTCTTACTTGTCCTGGATTAAGTGATCTCAGAAAACAATTTATTCCATGTAAGTATTACTGGCAACCTTGTCTCCCTGGGGAGAGCAGCCCGAATTTCACGGAGAGAAATCTGCCATGACTTAAAGTGGTATGAAATAAAATCTGAGCGCTTTGATTTGTTGCTTTACAAGATTCAGCGCTATATAAATTCCATACATTATTATTATTATTATTATTATTATTATATTGCTTCTAACTACAACAAACAAGACAACTATAAGGCATTTGGCATTGTACTTACAGAAAGCATTTAAGATAAGAAACACAGTATTAACATGAGTAGCAAATATTGTACTGTTGCATTTTATGTCATATCCCGACCTTATTATGTTTATCCCCCTTCTAAGGGGCTGTGGTCTTATGAATAAACGTCTGCGTCTGTGTCTCTTTCTGTCTGTTTGTCTCTCTCAGTTAACTTGAACTTTGGCTGAATTTCTATGTTTTTGAGAAGATAAAATATCCTGAATGAATTGAATTAAAATTATTACTTGTGATCCAATCATGGCCTACTTGACAAGGGAAAAGTTTTCAAAGAAAACTTGAACCTGCAACCCCTCTCTTTCTAGCTGTGAAATATTACTGCTAGACTGGCCACCAGTCTGCAAGGAGCTGCCAGACATAAGTTGCCTTGAGATGAAAGTAACCTGCCTTAATGTACCGCCAGCTATGGCCAGTGGGAAGGATGGCACACATACCTAGCATGCACCCTGTTTTCTGGAGAAGGATGGGCTCCACCAGGTTCAGTTTTTCAAAGACACACCGGCCGAAAAATTTCAGTGCAGTCAGTACCCCAATCAATCCTTCAAGAGTTAAGATGAAGACAGTCATGCCATTCTGATTCCAGGGCATTTTGAGATTCTTTAAGTTTATGATGCAAAACTGTCAAACATCATCCATTCCAGAACTTACAGATGGCCCTTGCCTCAGTGGTAAAGTCAGCTGTTGGTGCTGTTGGGCATTCCCGACCATAACACCCTGTAAACATATCTATATGGACTTGTCTCATTTATCTCATGTGGGGATCACTGCCAGACCATAACTAAACACTGGATGAGAAGTCTGTGTGCATCAGCTGGGTTTTTTGTTCTCAAATACCTTACCATTTGGGGGAACAGGGATAACTCAGTGGTCAGAGAACTCGCTTTCCCCCAGCTAAGGTTAACCAGCATCGAGCGTGGTTACCATTTGGATGGGTGGCCATTTGCGCACCTTGGTTTCAGTAGTCCCCCAGCTGTAAATGGGTATCTGCCTCTTTAGGGTCAGGGAAGGTAAAGCAGCGAGGGAGAGAAGATGGGCGCCACCCTCAATATGCTGGCCCCTTGAGAAGTTGAGGTCCCTGATGCCTCACTCCCCTACGACCATATAGGTTATGGGACACCTTTACCATTATCATACAGACAGCCATACTCTACTTCAATGGAGAGTTTAGCTTATGTTGAGAGCTTGTTATAGATGAATAAAATCCCAGTGCAACATTTCAAAGATTTAATGTTTTCATCACTGGCTGACAAATCTTTTGGCCTGTGCTAAGTAAAGCCTGTGGTGAATACTATGCTCACTTTGTGGCTGTGACCGTTATTGTTCTTCCAGGATCTTCAAACACATCCCAAACATTCTGACACAAACTCGCCACAGACATAAAAAGTTGGGAAGAAATCAAAGTGGGATCACCATAAGACTGGGTATTCACAGCCAGGAACACTGATATTTCTTATTTATTTATTTTCTAAATTTTTAATATGATGATGCCAAGAAGCAAAGACAGGCAGGGATTGAGTGGAACACACAACCCTTAGCAAACGCAATTAGGTAACAAAATACTCAGGAGAAGACAGCAGCTTGAGGTTCGTCTTTATTCGTCTTCAGCATGACAGTGGTGGTGCCAGGATCACTCCAACAATGACGATGAAGGACCCCAACACTAGTTAACTATCACTACCTAAAAACACACAATGCCACACAATGCATAGGTGTATCCCGATTTAGAAACATACACTATGATAGCATGGGAGATAATATAATTATCTCCCTGTCACGCTAGATCTAAACATCTATCTCTATCTGTCCCGTAGTCTGACGACCTTCAAAGACTCAGCAACCAGTTCCCTCCATTCCTATTCCATTTCAAAGCTTCAAGTACCTGGGAGCCATTGTATCTGACCAGGGATCCAAGCCAGAAGTAGTATGCAGGACTGCACAGACAATAACAGCTTTGTCAAAACTAAACACCATCTGGAGAGATAAGAATATCTCACTTATCTCCAAGATCAGACTAATGCGCTCCCTTGTCATATCCATATTTCTGTATGCCTGTGAATCATGGACCCTGACTGCAGATTTGGAGAGAAGAGTACAGGCAGTGGAGATGAGATGCTTTCGGAGACTCCTTGGCATCTCCTACAAAGACCACATAAGCAACGAAAGCGTGCATAACAGAATCCAGCAAACCACTGGACCCTATGAGAACCTTCTAACGATCGTGAAAAAGCGTAAACTTAAGTGGTATGGGCTTGTCACAAGATCCCAAGGAATTACAAAGACATTTTTGCAAGGCACTGTCCAAGGAGGAAGAAGAAGAGGCAGACCAAGGAAGAGCTGGGAGGATAACATCAGTGAATGGACAGGCCTAGAACTCAACAAAACCCTGAGAAAGGCAGAACAGAGAGAGATCTAAACATACAAACAATAATAAGTCAAATCGTATCTCGAAGCCAGTGCACATACAAAGCGCACCTGGCTACATTAATTATTGCTTGGTACTCTAGAATGTGGCATCAGCATGGCAGCCTTCTGGCTGCAGTGTTCAATTTGTGATCTGAGGGTAACTAAAGGTGCCAGTTTACAGTCTTCGCAGAGAATGTGTCTCTTTAGGCCTGTTTCCCCTTGAGTTAATATTGGTGCTGACTCTGTTCCTCTGAAAGTCTTTAGTGTGTGTGTGTGTGTGTGTGTGTGTTTGTGTGTGGTGTGTGTGTGTTCTATAAGTAGAGCTCTGAGTTTCACAAATGGCAGTATTTTGGTGTATGCAACCTTTTTTGCCCACCATTTAGATAGTCACATTTCGACTTCAGGGATGGTGCATAAACACAACACTAGTGCATAATTTTGCATTTTTTAAAATTGTCTACTCTTCTTCTGTGATCCCTATTTTTACAAAATGTTTAATCCAGTGTGGATGGCAAAGTCTACAGTCTGTCTTGGTTATCCCACCAGCCCCTTCAGTTTTTCCTGGTGGTCTTCTGGGCTTGGCCACATCTGGTGTCTGGGTGCTGGCGGCAGGACAGGACTGCGGGATATGAGAGGGGGTTGTGGGCCTTTGCCGCAGGAGCACTGGTCAGTGTGGGATATTTTTAGGCCATGGAGATAGCATAGGAGCTGGCAGTGTCCTGTTCGCAGTCTGAAGATGGCAACTTGAGCAGCTCTATCCAGCTCAAGAATGCCCTCTTTTTCATCATCTGGCCCAATATCCAGCCTCTGGCGCTATGCTTTCCTGAAGCTGTTTCTCAGGATTGTCCTTGCCTCTCTGTATGACCTTGAATGGGTTGGCTACTCCGTTGCTGCCTGCCTTGGGCAACCTTTTTGTTGCCCCCTATGCCACAATGAGAAGGGATCCATTGCAGCACCACCATAGTTCTCTGGCTGAGGAGGCTTAGTTCTCACCTAATGTTTCTTAGGATCTGCTCTCCCCCTGGTGCCTGGAGACTCTGCAACATGGACCTGCAATCTACTCTCTTCTGAAAGGCAGAACAGGTTTTAATGTGTGTGCAAAACAAAACCTTGTTTTATAGTATCATCCCAAGGACTTTTGGGGGAGTGGAGTCAGAATCTCACAATCTACTTGTTGGGTAGGAGAACATATTAACAGTCCAGCCATCTCCCTTCTTTGATGCTACATCAACTCTTTTATTACATGCCATTATAGGACTCCAGTTTTTATTAACTTTAGTTTTTGGTGTCACACTTCAGCTATTAGCATTCAAACCTATATCTAACACTCCTTTTTTCTCCATTCTGTCTAAGAGAGCACGGTCCATGGTTCAGTGGATGTCTGATGTGCAGACTTGTTTTTACTTCAATGCATAGTGACATGTAGCCTAATTCTGACTGTCCTACAGGGAAGCACTCGCTTTCCCCCAGCCAAGTTAAGCAGGTCGAGCGTGGTTACCAGTTGGATGGGTGACCTTTTGCGCGCTTTGGCTTCAGTACAGTTCCCCCAGTTCACCCAGCTGTAAATGGGTACCTGTCCTCTTTAGGGTCAGGGAAGGTAAAGCAGCGAGGGAGAGGAGATGGGCGCCGCCCTCAATATGCTGGCCCTAGAGAAGTGAGGTCTCTGACGCCTCGCTCCCCTACGACCTTATAGGTTATGGGACACCTTTACCTTTACCTACAGGGAACAGTACAAGGACGGAGATGAAGAGGCAGACAGAGAAAACGATGGGAAGATGATATAAGAGAGTGGACTAGCCTTGAGTGGATTGATTTGTTACAGAAAGCAGAGAACTGCAGAAAGTGGAGGAAGCTGGTTGAAAAATCTTCAGTGGTGCCCCCACGGTCTACAGGACTACGGGATAGGTGAAGGTGGGGTGAAGCATGGTGACATTTAATTAAGAAACAAATATACATTCTTTCTTTAACTCTATAGTTTTCTGTCAATATCACTACAATATTATGATTTTTATTTGTGAAAATGGAATGGTGTTTTAAAACATGTGCACAAAATGTTCTATGGCTGTTGGCATGGATGACACAAAATACCCAGCATGCATCCTGTTACCTGGATAGAGACTGACTTTGATTACGTATTAAACATTCTATGACAAAATATGGAATGAAGTTGTCAGGCACTTGCAACAACAGTCCAAAACCCATGAGAAGACATGTGTAAACAGTAACTTTATTGATGAACGAAGCAAAGTAAAACAAGCTGTACACATTTAAACAATTGTAGCCAGCTTTAACACCAAACTACTGGCAAAGAAAGAGAAGTAACAAGAAGAAAGAACTTGGAGAACAAGAAGAAATAACAAGAAAAGGCATGAACTGTTTGACAAAGTGCAAAGTAAACATAAAACGGCAATCCTAAAACAAACCATACACGTCAGCCTTCTGGCAAAATACTCAGTTAAAAAAAACATGCAGTCCATTGGTTACAGTCTGCAATCATAACCAAATGCAAGACTAAGCCTATTTGGCTGTCTCATACTGAAACTACCACCTCTTTGAAGACTGTCAATCACATGGACACATACAGTGCTTCAAGAATTAAGCAACCATAAATAAGTGTATGCAGTTCCTTAAACCCTGGATACAGCTTTACACCAGCTTTTCAACATATCAATTTTCTTATTCCATTCCAAATCAGTATCATTGTTATAAGCTTCCAGTATTTCTGCTGATACCCCCTCTGAACAAAAGAAGTATTTGCACTAGAGGTCAATGCCTGACCAACTACAAAATGGTTTCAAAAATTTTCTTAGTTAAAACCAACACAGACTTTACACCCCTAAGTGGAACATAAGGATCAGATCCTCCCATGCACTGTTTAAGATCTTCATCTTCAGAGGGTGCATATGCCCTAAGTGTGAAAGTTCTTACAAAAAACGCTTGTGAAATCAATAGACTTTCGACTAAAATTGAGAGAATAGATATCTTTGTGCAAGTTCAGGTTTGATCACATATCTTTTAAGTTTTGATGCCTTTTATGACTGAATGATTGTCAATGTAATATTGCTATATCAATTGGTTCTAAAGTTGAATTTATTTTTTTAAACAATTTTACATGAAATAATTTTGAATTACTCAAGCAGGTATACTTTAAGAATTTGTGTTAAGTTGAAACAACATATTATGGTTTTCCCTGATATGCAGTTTACATGAAAATGTAAAGATTTAGGGATTTTCTGCTAGCACAAATTTAGCTGCTGATGTTTAAGAATTAGAAACAGAAGTTCACAATATTCTTTCTTTTCCTCTTTTCAATATTGTCATTTTTCTTTACAAAAAAATCTCTTTGTTGTTCTCAGGTGATGCTGATTATAAAAAGTTTGGTAATCATGCTTTTGTTTATACAAGACTACCACCAAAAAAAAAAAATGTATTAAAGTACTTTGTGCTTCATTGGAACAAAATGATCATCACACAAACACATAAATATATATATATACACACATGTTTTGAACACACACACCCTGCCCTCTCCATGCCTGTTTCAAACAAATCTTTCATCAAATCACTTTTGTACTGATGAATATCCCTGAAGCCAGAAGGTGGCTACCTTAATTAAGAGTGGGTGAAAGCGGTTGCATACACAAAATCTTACCATTGGTGAAGCTCAGAACTAGAGTTGTACACTTTAATATATAAACTTCGATTAAACATTTTTTTTAAAAAAGATAAGGCTTTATCTCAGAAAATATTCCCCATGGTGTTATAGAAATTCACATTCCAGCAAGAAGCAAATCTTCAACTTTCACTTTTATCAGAAGTTGTTACATGTATTAATATTTTTTTAAAATCCTCTGCTATCTGTGAAAATTTTCAAGTAGCAAATTTAAAGTGCAAGTTATTTTCTGTTTTTTCTTTTTTCTTTTAAAGAACATTCATGACTGAATTAAAAAGAACAAAACCCTAAACTCTTGTTTCTTCTGCCTTTGTTAAATCTATACTTAAATAGGCCAAGTTTGTTCCAACATCTATCACCAAAACAAAAGCAAATCATCTACTTTACAATAAATGATTTCACTGAAAGCTATTGGCGAGAAAGCTACACATTTCTAAGGTATGCCGTGAACAAACACACATATCCAGAGAATACAGATTCCCTTTACTTGCATACAAACATGACCTAGCAAAACATATCAACACAGATTCACTCAACCCACAAATTAGTCTAATGAACAACAAAACACAAAAAAATGGAGAAAAAAAATTACACACAAAAAATACAATATGTAAAATGTGTTTGATTAAAAGGAACCTTCAGGTTTGAATTTCAACTCTGAAGTTAGATCTGAGATTCCCATTATGGGTTGCTCTACTTTTGTCCATTAAATTTTCAAAATGAGTGCACAGATGTACTGAAATAAACATCTTATTAAAATGTTCTTTAAATCTAGACTTAGACTTAGATCTTTCACTTAAGAGTCTCTGTCACTGATATCTTTTTGTTATCTTTTTTTATTTTAAAAACACCCTTAAATGCAACATAACAAAGCTCAAGGGTGAGCTATTAATTTTTCGACACTTTCAGTACCTGTCTTTTACAATTATACCTCAATTATATTATTTGCATAGCTGATGTTTACACTGTTTGTCACTAATAAACAGTTGGTCTTGTCAATTTCTTGTAGAATCATTTTTTTGATTGGTTATGTTGTATAAATCTCCACCTTTCCTTCATTTAACTTGGTTTCAAGGGAAGTTTATTCAGAAAAAACACACACACTATTATCTGTCTACGCAACCTTTACCACCAAGCATATATGGAACAGTTACTGCATATGAAGAAGTCTTTGGTAGAGCATATATGGATGGCACTCAATATGTTCAGCTAAGCAGAGAACAAACTTCAGGCACAACACAATAACGACACTAACTTCTGACACAACAAATGTATGTTTAATACTACAGTTATAACATTAAATGTTCTTCCGTTCTCAGAAACCTGTGCTGCTCAGAAGGCAAAATTAAAATCTTTGAATGTCATTCTCCATGATTATCTTATCACTGGAAAAGGTTGATCCTTTCCACTTTTCATAGCTTCAGCACAAGGTTGATCCTTTCCACTTTTCATAGCTTCAGCACAAGGTTGATCCTATCCACATTTCATAGCTTCAGCACAAGGTTGATCCTATCCACTTTTCATAGCTTCAGCACAAGGTTGATCCTATCCACATTTCATAGCTTCAGCACAAGGTTGATCCTATCCACATTTCATAGCTTCAGCACAAGGTTGATCCTATCCACTTTTCATAGCTTCAGCACAAGGTTGATCCTTTCCACTTTTCATAGCTTCAGCACAAGGTTGATCCTATCCACTTTTCATAGCTTCAGCACAAGGTTGATCCTATCCACTTTTCATAGCTTCAGCACAAGGTTGATCCTATCCACTTTTCATAGCTTCAGCACAAGGTTTATCCTATCCACATTTCATAGCTTCAGCACAAGGTTGATCCTATCCACTTTTCATAGCTTCAACACAAGGTTGATCCTATCCACTTTTCATAGCTTCAGCACAAGGTTGATCCTATCCACATTTCATAGCTTCAGCACAAGGTTGATCCTATCCACTTTTCATAGCTTCAGCAGTACACACAGAGCTGACTGGCCTGCAAATATTGCTGAGTGTTCTCCAGCACACATGCTGTGAGGGTCACACAGAATGCTGTTGTTGGTGTTGCCTGTTTCCCAGTTTAATATCCTGGGGGTCACCCAGAACATGCACTCTCACTCATCACACCTGAGAATCACTGTGAGACCGTTAAGTATACACTGCAAGAGAAGTTTACTTATATGACTGTTTTCAAGTTCCTCACCAGAGAGGTATACACTGACTTCAGAGGATTTTTCTGCCTGCAATGTAGACTAGAGGTTGTTATGCTAGCAGCTTGTCATAGATGAAGAGTTTCAACAGAACACTTCAAAGCCTAAGAACAATGAAATGCAGACTTGCACTTTGCTTACATCAATACCTGACACAGCTTTTGGCCAGGACCTGGTGTGCCAAAGTGCTCCAAACAAAGCAACGGCAGGAGATCACACTGCACATGGGACATTGGTCACTGCAGACAAGGTATGAAATGAATACTTTATTACTGTGGTCCCCAAACAACGCAACCACTGTCAGCAGTCTTCCAACTTCCACCTTGACGGCAGGGGCTTAAATAGGATGTAGACTGAAATAAAGAATGCTTTTTTTTTTAAAACTGGAAAAGATACTAGCATCTAGAATGATACATTTTTTTAAAAACCTAAACAGAAACAGTCCTCAAACCATGCCCCCTGCATTATTGTGCCAAATATGCAAACATATAAAAAATTGAAACTACAGAAAATCTGTTCTTATAGAGAGGATTTTTTCCCCATCGTTAAACAACATTACTGATTATAAAAAAAAAACAACTAAAAAAAACAGAAGAAGAAAAAGCCCAACTGAACAGTCAAACCCTCAATCCCTCCACCCCACCCCCAACAAGTCTGTGCTTAGAAAATGATAAAACCAACACTCCACACATCGTCTGTTGTCCTTTCCTTAAAATATCAAGTCTTGGACATCTACTAATGCAACAAAACCTGTGAATAAAATTTAATAATAACAAATAACTATTGCCACAAACATTTTTCCATGTTTTTTCCCTTGTGCTGTATGCAAGATTCAAAGAACTAAAAGAAAAACTAAAAAGAAAAAGTGTTGAAACATTTGGTCAAGTTCTTCAAGGCATCACCAGATCAGCAGTTTTCATGACTCTTCTTTGTTTCTCAACCAAAACCTGAGATTCACCAGAAATAAAACTTTTGCTTATGAGACCATTTTCCCACCAATTCATCATAATTCTGACTGTGGGTATGTCTTTAGAAACACACCATCAGTACGCATACAGACATGTATTCTATTTTTATCATCCATTCATATCAGCTCATCATGGCTGTCTTCTTCCAGAGGTGGACTGGGATTTAATGTGAAAGCGACACTGTGTATGCATCATGTGTTACACACAGGACTTCAGATGAAGGACTTTGATTTGAAGTCTGATCCAAGGGCCTGGGAGGAGATCAGAGTGCATAACAAGTTTCTGATGACTAAATTATTTTTCAGCCTGGTCATTCATTACCTGTGGCATTCGAACCCAAGACCCTTTGATCAAGCATCACATGACCCACCCACAGGACCAACCAAAGCTTCTTTAGGACACTGATAAAGACCAGAAATGCAAGTCTCAATTCATCATTTCTTCCCTCTTCCCCTCTCAAATTCCAAGTCCTATAGGCCATTCTCTACTAGCGGTGGTTTCAGCGCATTCTTCATCAAACATAAAAACAGCACATCTCTCACAGTAGCGGTAACTGCACATAAAATGCTCCATTATTTTCTTGGCACACACACACACAAGCTCTTTGAACTGCTCTAGGGAAGATCATACTCCTCCACTCAAAAGTTACCTCCCTTAGGCCATTTATATGTTAAGTGGAGGGTTTTTGTCTTTTGATGATATTTTGCATTTTGAGGTACAGTTATGTGTGCAGTAGGTCTGTACATGTGTTAGCGTAACTGAGTAATAATACTGTCCCTGAAAACACGACATCTTGCAGAGGTTTACCTGGTTTTCTTTCACACTGTCAAGCAAATTACAGACAAAATTTTTTTATAATGTGAAGGGGGGGGGGGGGGGTGGTCCTGATTGCTTCCCTTGTGGACGGCATTTGGACACACTACGAAATATTACTAAATTGGGACACACCAGCATGTGCAAGGCCTGTTACCTTGGGTGGTAGTTCTGACTTCTCCCAATACACACTTTGCCATCACAGTGAAATGCAGAATGTATACACCCCCTATAAACAGACCACATTGCCCACTGCTCTGATGGTGCTCTGTAACTTCGAGGTTGTCGTACAGATGGAAACTAACCTATCTCCATCCACTCTCTTAAAAGAAAAGAATGCGGTAAAATGCACACACAAACACACAAAAATACCATTATATTCCCTTACACATATATACACATCATTTCTTATGCTTCAACATCATGGTATCAGTATCTTCAATTCAATCCAATGTTTCAAGAGCAGAGTATTTATTTTTGGATTATTTATCCAACCTTTTTCTCTTGAGGTTCTAGACCATGTTTCTCACTTACTGCTATTCTTGTTAAATAATACAAACATTTTAAAAATGATGATACAGACTGATTTGGTCTTGGAATATATAGTTCACAATTTCAGATTCTAAAAAAAAAAAAAAGCTAAATTTAAAACACGAAGACTTGATGAAACAGAGAAGGGTTTGTCTTATACAACCTGAAGCACATGCACAAGACCTGCACCATTATTTGTCAACTCCAAAGCTGGCCATTTGTATGGCAATCACAAAACAAAACAAAACCAGTCTCAAAGAAAAACTGCAATGTCTTGATGACAATGAGACTTGTGAAAATGAAAAAAACCAAACAAACAATTTTGTTTCTCTATCACAAATGAAAATAAAATAAAACGATGATTGTGATTCCCCCAGTAATAACTACACAAACTGAAGAAACCTTACACTTACAGTCATGTGATCTACAATACAAACAATAAAAGACAACTCATAAGTCTATCTTTGAGAGACCAACAACTGACCAGCACATTATGGGAACATAAGAACAATAATGACCGAGGTGGTGACACTTTGGAACATTGTAATAATGATCTTGAAGACAATACGTGGTGTTGACTATGATCACTAATGCCCCTGATAACAATATGAGAAAAAAACTATAACACAAGAAAAAATTCTAATTCAAAAGAATACTAATCTGATTCTGCCAATGTAAAATAATAAGAATTCTTCTTTTCTTAAAAAAAAAAAATTCCTGTGCTCTGTTCCAGTGATTCACAGGACTTGGGTGGAAGCCATGGAGCTGATAGCTGTGGGAATATCAGAGACGCTGTTACAAAATATCATCGCTGACACATGCTACAAGATTTCTTTTTTTTGAAACTCCCCTGTAATAGGATCATAAAAAGCTGAAATAAGGCCTTACAATGCACCACAAGAGTATTGAAGAGAAAAGAGTTTTTGTTTTGAAATGAATGACCCAAGCTTTCTTGGATCTTCGATGCTGTTTGAAGAGTGAACATTCACACAAAATGTCCATCATTCTATACATTCACGGTTGAAGATCCACAAAATTACCAAATATAGAAATATCTGAATCACTGACTAAGAGTCAAGCAAGTTTTTTTTGGTTTGTTTTTTGTTGTTGGTTTGTTGTTGTTGTTGTGGTGGTGGTTTTTTGGGGTGTTTTTTTGGGGGTGTGATAAAAACAGCAGGAAACAATAAATCAAATAAGCTTTTCTTATGAACTTTTCACAGAACAGGGGTAACAGCAAAGACCACTGCCTTCACTTGTGTCCACACTGTCTGTATGATTCAAAGGTTGGGTTTTTTTTTCATCTTTAATAATCAGCAGCATTTTTTTTTCTGTTCTTAAACAAAATTAATTTTCAATTTTGTACAGATCCATGCCAGAAAATGCTTTTTGGTGGGGACGTTAACATAGTGAAAATAAAACATAACATAACATTTCTGCCATATATATTATACCTCCATATACTGGCAGACAGCATTGTTACTGTAAATTCTTCCCTTCATCCTTCAAGTACCTTCAAAAAGAAATTATGAAGAACCCCACAACACTCTTGTTATTATAAGACTTGTTAAAAATAAAAACTGTTACACTAGCCATATTCATTCCACTTAACTTGAAGAATTAGTGTTTATGCCTTTAAAAACAAAATTAAAAAGCAGTTTCCTTTACTATTCCAATTTTGACATCCAACTCTTCAATATTTCATTCAACTCTCCCACAAATACAAATTAAAACAAAAACAGATTGTGTTAGAAATCTCCCCAAAACAGGAAGATGACCAGTACTAACCCTCCTTTTATCTGTTGACTTTTTCTACGATAAAAATAAAAAAGTCCCGCAAGAAATGTCAATATTTTCAAACCTGAAACTAACTCTCCCTCTCTCTCCCTGCATAATTCTGTTCCCTTTGTGACTACCACTGCCATACAGGTAAGTTCACTTGAGGAAAATACAGTCAACACTGGCCAGTACCATATATGTTCAGCTGCCTTCAGCAGAAGACGAAGACCTCCTCCCCCATCTTCCTCCCCCATTCCACTCCCATATCGTGTACATGTCAAAAGTGCCAGAGGACAGGTACTGATAGTGACCCTCTGTTATGAACCGAGTTGGTCTGCACCTGACTCCCTTTTCTGCTAGGAATCATTTTAGGCAGGGGGGTCAGGTTGTTGATTTTTGAGACTTCAATGGATATAAAACTCGAAGCTCTCTTCTAACTTGTACTGAAGTATTCAGGCATAATTCTGTCTCCTTTTGCTTTAAATATGCTTTAAAAACAACTACTTCTTCATCCTGATCACCTTTTATGTTACAAAATTTGTCAATTTCACATTTTGTCTCTTCCTTTTGCTTTCTTTTATTGAATAGCTTTTAAGATTTTTGTTTTATTGTTGCAGAGTAATACCATGTTATCAATTAAAAACTGACTTCTGGTACAATGTGACTCATTATGTGGCGGAGGGTCACAAATGTTTTCTTAGTAACTGAAACACTTCCTGACACATCTCTTCGCAAAGTGCTGTACATGTAATTCATGTGATAAACAATTAGTGGATACAGTTTTAGATTTAAAAAAAAGAAGTTCTGTTTTCACAATTTCTTCTGGAAATAACCCAGTAGAAAAAAGTCAGCAAGAAGTTTACATAGTCTGGTACACATGACTATTCATATAAATATTAAAATTGTCAGAATATTTTTAAATTATAAAATTATACATATCTGAGAAATGCGTTATCAAATTATGTCCTTTTTTTCACTCCTTTTCTCTCTCTTTCTTTTAATTTTTTTAAACTCCTTTCTTTATGGGTATCACCTACAACATTAACACTTTTTAAAAACTAGACAGACTTCAATGAATATGGTCCATTTTCACACAACATGGACCATCCAGCTAATTTGTCACATTTTCTCAATCCACTAAAAGCCAACACATGAAACCTTCAATGTGTGTAACCTTGTCTTCTGCACACTGCAACTGCCTGTGAGATGACAGCCTCTTGACCTGTTTATTTCCAAAATTCAATACAAGGACTTTTTTAAAAAGTCAGAATTTAAAAGGCCAGTGCTGAAATCTCAAAAGCTATAATGCAAATTGTGTGATATATGAAACTGACATTTTTCAAAGTGTATGTTAGAAAGAGAATGTGTGCAGCTATTTTCAAGTGCAGCAATGATTAGCTACTCGAGACCACATTTTTAGAAACACACACGTTTATGGAACGTATCTGATCCAAAAGATTGTGCAAGTCATCTACACAGTACAACATCACACTGTTATCAGTAGATAATTATGGTGGTGTGTTTAGTCTTACTAACTCCCAAAGTATGGAAATGTGGTGACTGAAATGTGACTGCAGATCTAGTGGTAAACATCCACTTCTTATCCATAAACAACAAACATTATCACAACTCATCCCGCTGATGAACTTTGCAGGTTTTCACAAAGTTGCAATCATCAACCTGTCCTTTCAGCTTCTCCCGCACTGTGGTGAAAGGACACATCTCCTCCTCACAGCCAGGGAACTTGTGCACTTTCTCGTTCACCAACAGTTTCAGATAGTACTCCGCGATATGCTCAGAGTCCTCCTCA
>CM054135.1:96772278-96797278 GCA_028751875.1 Rapana venosa | reverse complement strand
CCAGAAACAAGTGAAATAACCAAATTATCAAATAGAGATAATATATTGAGAAATCTCCCCCCCCCCCCCCCCCCCCCTAAGTAAAATTAACCAATAAAAAAACAAAATTGCATAGAAAGAGATAAAAGGAATTTTTTTAAGAAAGAAAGAAAAAAAGAAATACAGCACTGAATAACAGAAAGAAGATCATTTGTAGCATATTATTTTTGTTCTCTTCGGTAGTCGGCTTGAGCTCCAAGGTTCACCAATGGTAAGATTTTGTGCATGCTACCATTTTTGCCCACCTTGAAGGTATCTGCATTCCAACTTTGGGGTTATATAGTTTTTTGAAGAAGGGATTTGGGGGGGAGGGGGGGGGGGGGGGGGGGGGGGGGGGGGGGGGGGGGATGGGGTGTTATCTAGAACAAAAGATTCCAAGTTATACATGCAAGGGCAACAAATATGGTCTTCCTTGTACTTCATCATAACACACCATAATATACCATCTTACATCTGGAAAAAACACCATACCAGAAATAATAAAGGATTCAACAGAAAGTACTGAAGTTATACCACTTAATGCATATACAATAAACCCACGCCAAAATGATATTTGAGCATAATGAACTAGTCACAACCATCCAGCCAAAGTGGTATTTGAACACAAGGCACTAATCTCAACTGTCTCGAAACGATCAAAAGAGTGTGGGTGAGAACTCTCCATTCACTGAAGGAATGGATCCACCAGGAAATCATCCCATCAACTGATATGGAAAAAAAATATTAAGCAGATAATTCCTGCACCACAACAAAGCATACCTTACAAATCATATGTAATAAATCACAACAACAACAACAAAAAGACGTCCAGATGTGTGGCTGTACCTGATGAGTGGCCAGGTGTGATATTTTCTTACCTTCTTTTCTTAGAAGTGCTATTAAAAGACTGCAATTGAAAATATCATACAACACTAACTCCACAGCAGTTTTCAACATAAAATGAAACAAGTAGGTGACAACAAAAGATTTATAAATTAAAACATGGAAAACATTTTTCTTTCATATGAGTAAAATTATCTGTAGATCACACACACTACTTAACAGCTGAAAATGATGTTTTTTTTAAAAAACAAAAAAATCTTTTTTTTTCCTTTTTTTTTCCAAATCAAACCCATGTTACCTTAAATTTAAAATTTTTTTTTTTAACAAGAATGACTCATCAAAAATGGAACAAAATTATTTTAGTGGCAACAGGTGCATTAGCTTAGCCATGAAAATACAATCTGTTCTCCCAATAAATTTAACAAAATATTCACTGATACAAAAATCTTAAACACTGGGGAGAGGGGAGAGGGTGGGGGATGATAAAAGTTCTGTGAAGGAACATATCTGCACACAGGTAACGTTCATTCGTTCTTGTATTTAACATCTGTTCACTATAAGTGATATTAGACCGAAGTGCATGTATAATAATAATAATAATGTATGGAACTTATATAGCGCTGAATCTTGTAAAGCAACAAATCAAAGCATGTATGTCACAAGTTTGTGTGTACATGTTTTCTCAATACACGCTTTGTATTTCCTGACTGTGCATTACACTTTTATTATCACTTATTGCTGTGTTCTGTATCTGTACACAGGAATAATGTCACATCAAGGGGTCCATGCTGTTGAGAACATTTCACAGCCTTGATCCAATTCTTTCACTGATGTAAACATTCTTCTTTGACCTTTTTTGGCTGTGTTCTTGGGGAAGAGCTCTGAGGTTCACCTATGGTAAGAGTTTTGCATATCTGATCAGTCCCCCCCCCCACCCTTCCCAATTTAGGTAGCCGCATTCAGACTTTGGGCATTTCTTGGATATGATTTTCCTGAAAGTCCTCTACCCCATCCTATTCCAATCTCTGTGTACAGAGTTTATAATCATCATCAGTCCCCTGACCTAGATGAGCATTAGGGGAAGGAAAAGGGGGGGTGGGGGGTGAGGGAGGAGAACATGAGGGATGCATAAGTTTGACAGGTTTCTCCAGGCTGCTTTGTCTCAGCTTACCTCATATATATATATATATGATATAATACATTTTAAACAATATACATGATATAAAACATTTTTAATAATTAAAAAAACAACAACCCAGCCACAGATGTACATGCTTACCCATCATCATCATCAGACCCATCCATGGAGTCCAGTGCGTCAATGGCATCATCCATGGTGTAGAACATGTCCGACACCAGAGGGCAGGCCTGTTTCCAGTTGATCTCATAGCCGTGGCCGTTCTTGTAGTAATGCTAAAATACAGGACAACAACAACAACAAAAAGCGTAATCCCTAAACCAGAACTTAAAGAAATGATAGTAATAGTATTTGGAGTCCTTTTGGTTTCAAGTTTATTCAATTACCAATACCAGAAACAAAAAATTGCTTGATTGATTTTCTTTACATACATCTTGTTTGAATTATACGAGTCTACTTGCTTTGTAACAAAAAATGAACTAAAAAATTTATCCAAAAAGAAATCTGGAAGTAAAACCATAAATCCTTTTTTTAATGAAAGCAGTGTTGAGCTTAATGTTAATAATTATCTGTAAAAAATGACATCAAAAACCCCCCAAATGTAGAGTGCAACTGCTTTTCTTCTTAAAAAAGAAAGAAGAAAAAAAAGAGAAAAAAGCAAAATGAAGCTTATCATTTTTTCAAACTGCAGAAGGGTTTTGCTTTAAATTTTATAAAATTGTTAACACCTACATACAATAAGTTTTATGTAACCATTCGCTCCCTCCTCCTCCCCCCCCCCAACACACACCTACCACAAATCTGGTTCTTTAGTTTTATCTTTAAAAAAAAAAGTCAAACTCAACTATTCTGGGTGACCCCCTGGCCACACAGTCAAGCTGAGGAACAGCCAACAACAGCACTAACGGTAACTGACCTTCAGATCGCCCAGGTACTCCAGAGCCTTCATGTCTTCCTCATCAAACAGCTGACACCATGGGGACGACTGAAAAATGGCTGACTCATAGCCACACATCAAGTACATTGTGCGAATGTCACCTGCACACACACACACACAAAATCAACAAACATATCCACCGATATCAAGAGGTAAACATTCGAACCATTATCCTCAGCTCATGTCAGATCATGACCCAGACGCTCTAAATCTGGGCAACCATGCTTTAAAGTAGAAATAAAAGCTGGCATTAAAAAAAGACAAACAGGTAAAATGATATTTGGGATGGGTGGGTGAGGGTGTTGTCGAATATTTTTGGGGTATTTTTTGTTTTTGTTTTGTTTGCTTGGGGGGGTGTCAGATTTTCAGTTTTTTCCTTGAGCAAATACAGTGCAATAAAATCACATAAAATATTTGTAGACTGAGTACTCAAAAGGGAATTTCTGTTTTCTTACTGTTATTGCGACAGACATGGCTTGAGCAAACATCTTTCTTTCCCTCTCCCTCCTTTTTTGAATTAGTTATCAATGTAGTTTTTTCTTTTTTCCTTTCTTCTGGTCTTCTTTTCTATAACTGTATAAGTACTCTGGTGCGTCGGGTTTACATACAAGCGAGTACTCTGGTGCGTCGGGTTTACATACAAGCAAGTACTCTGGTGCGACGGGTTTACATACAAGCAAGTACTCTGGTGAATCAGGCTTCACGTGCAAGTACTCTGGTGCATCGAGCTTCACGCGCAACTACGCTGGTGCACCAGGTCTACGTACGAGCGCTCTGGCGCACCAGGTCTATGCACAAGTGCCCTGGTGCGCCGAGCCCACAAACAAGTGCTCTGGCGCACCAGGTTTACATTTATAAGTACTCTGCTTTACATTTATAAGTACTCTGGCGCGCCGGGTTTACACTTATAAGTACTCTGGTACACCAGGTTTAAATTTATAAGCACTCTGGTGCACCAGTTTTACATTTATAAGTACCCTGGCACACAAGTTTTACATTTATAAATACTCTGGTACACCAGCTTTACATTTATAAGTACTCTGGCGCACCAGCTTTACATTTATAAGTACTCTGGCGCGCCAGCTGTACATTTATAAGTGCTCTGGTACACAAGTTTTTACATTTATAAGTACACCAGTTTTGCAATTTTTAAGCACTCTGGCGTGCCAGGTCTACATTTGTAAGTACTCAAATACTCTGGTGCACCGGGCTCTGGTGCGCCAGTTCTGCATGCATGTGGACTCTGGAGCACCAGTGGTTCATTTATAAGTACTCTGGTGTGCCAGGTGTACATTTATAAGTACTCTGGTGTGCCAGGTGTACATTTATAAGTACTCTGGCGCGCCAGCTTTACATTTATAAGTACCCTTGTGCACAAGTTTTACAATTATAAGTACTCTGGTACACCAGTTTTACTTTTTTTTTTTTAAGCACTCTGGCACGCCATGTTTACATTTATAAGTACTCAAACACTCTGGTGCACCGGGCATTTATAAGTACTCTGGTGCGCCAGTTTTACACGCGTAAGTACTCCGGCACGCCAGTTTTACATTTATAAGTACTCTGGTACACCAGTTGTTGTTGTTGTTGTTGTTGTTTTTTTTTTTTTTAAACATTTATAAGCACTCTGGTGCGCCAGCTTTACAATTATAAGTACTCTGGTGCGCTAGCTTTACATTTACAAGTACTCCGGTACACAAGTTTTACATTTATAAGTACTCTGGTACACCAGGTTTACATTTTTTATTTATTTAAAAAAAGCACTCTGGCGCGCCATGTTTACATTTATAAGTACTCAAATACTCTGGTGTGCCGGGTTTACATTTATAAGTACTCTGGTGCGCCAGGTTCACATTTATAAGTACTCTGGTACAGCAGGTTTACATTTATAAGTACCCTGGTACACCAGTTTTACAGGTTTTAAGCACCCTGGCGCGCCATGTTTACATTTATAAGTACCCAAATACTCTGGTGCGCCAGTTTTTACATGCATAAGTACTCTGGCACACCAGGTTTACGTTTATAAGCACTCTGGTACACCAGGTGTTACATTTTATAAGTACTCTGGTGCACCAGGCTACATTTTTATAAGTACTCTGGTGCACCAGTTTTTACATTTATAAGTACTCTGGTGCACCAGTTTTACAGCTTTCCTTTATATCTAGGTCATCTGCTGCAGGTCAGTGGACGGTGTCTGTTGGTCTACTAGGTGTGGGGCTGCCTGCGATTGACCGTCCCTGCACGATTTTTAGCAGGCTGGGCTGGTGTAAGAGTGGTGAGCCAGGCAGTGTTGTGTGGTTACGTCTGTGGTTAACTTGTTGCACAGAGTATTCTTTGGCTGTTGACCACTGACTACTGACACAACTGCATTGTCATTTCATGCTCTTATCTATAGCAGAGCATAATGTAATGATCAAGGCATGACCAATGCTATTATTGAATATATCTGCCGCCTTTTGTATGATCTTGTGGGTGTGACGTATGTGCTCTGTTAACTCTGTCATCTATACTGCTATATTTGTTGTTGTTGAACATTTTTATTCAGAGATTTTTCCCCGCCAATACAACCCTTCCTACACACACACCCACACAATCATACACAAATGTCAGCAGACACAGTTCAATAAACTTAAGGAGACTACTAGCACAGTCATTTTTATATCCTTTGAAAAGTCATCTACAGTCATTTTTATACGCCCTGTGCAGTCATACATTCCATCATCCATAACTGAAAAAATATATTCACGACTACTAACTTGCTCTATTTAAAATGTTCATGAGAATTCCTCCACCAAGACTGCAATTGCAGTCAGCCCCCACTTTCCTCTTTAAGATTTGACAGCCTGTAAAACTAGGAATCTAGTTAGGCTTCTCAAGAACAACTTGACATGTCATTTTAGAAATTTATCTTATCTCAAAAGTCATATATATATATATGTATTTATCAAAATGATTTATCAATGTCTAGCAGATTTTGCTCTGGTGTGTACGTGTGTGTGTGTGAGCAAGTGAGAGAGAGATTCAGAGAAAGAGAGAGAAGGGGGGGAAAGGGGGGGGAGCGAGGGAGAGAGGGAGGGAGGGAAGGAGAGAGAGTGTGTGTTTTATGATTTAAATTAAATTCAAATTCTTATATTTCGAGGATAATTAATAAGAAGCTTTTTTACATCTAATACATCCCCATATGCATAATTTTGTAAATTTATTTTGTCATCTATTCCCTCTGGCACACAATGATCTACCCTTCCAAAAAGATGAACAGGTTTAAACTTGTGCACAAAATGTTCTGCAAAGTGCGTATCACTGTATCCATGTGTGTTTATGTGTCAAAGTCAAAGCTTAATTTTCAGATGGTACATGTGTGTGTGCATGCACATGTGTGCATGCATGTGTGTGCGTGCACAATTATTTACTATCGTTATTCATTTTGTAAAATCAGCACCTATATTTTTTTCACCTTTACCAACGAAAATAAAATGCTCATCACATCACGTCACATCACACACACGTATGTACACAACACACACACATACCTGTGCACACAGTCTCTCTCTCACACACACATGTACAGACACAATCAATACACCTACACACTCTTAAATCTTCAATGTTAACACCATTATGTCTATCTACAGCAACTGAGCAAGTCTAACAGACTAGTTGAGAACTTCAGAACACACACTGACAGCTCAATAATAATGTATCCTTATAACAACTTAGAGCACATACATACAGTCAGAGAAAAGATGGTGACAAGGGATGCACATACACATTGAGAAAATATCTTCAGTGTAAACAAGGATATTAACAAACACATCCTCTCTCTGTATTTGTTTCTTTTCTGAAAGCTCTATGTCAGTATGTTTTAACATTTCTTTCCCAGTTTTCTTGACAGACAGACATGACTTTTCCCTTTAACCCCGCGAGGAGCTGTAGGGCGCTGCACTGCACTGCACTGCACTGCACAGAACTCTTTGGGCAGTGTGTCCTGGGCCAGTTGAACCCAGTTCAGCCCATCATCCTTTCCGTGTGGGTAGATTGCATGCTGGGCAGATCTGCATCCTCCACATCACCCTTAGCAGGCCTTCTCTTCTACCAAAGGTGGAAGATGTTGTGCATGGAATGGATCAGTGGTCTAGAGGTAACGCACCTGTCTAGAAAGCGAAAAGTCTGGGTTGGAAGTGTGCAGTGGTTTAAATCCCGTTTGGACCCAAAACTTTCCCCCATCCATTAGACCATGAGTGGTGGTCTGGGTGCTAGTCTTTCGAATGAGATGATAAACCGAGGTCCCATGTGTTACAAATAATTATTTAGCGCATGTAAAAGAACCCACGGCAACAAGAGAGTTGCCCCTGGCAAAATTATGTAGAAAAAAGCCATTCTAATAGGAAAATAAATACAGTTGCAGACAGAAAAAGAAAAAAAGGGGTGGCACTGCTCTTGAGGCAACGCGCTCTCCCTGGGGAAAGAAGCCCGAATTTTACACAGAGAAATCTGCCGCAACTAAAAGTAGTATACAATACAATACAAGACAATACAATGCCTTTATACATATTATATTGGATTTCAGCTTGTAGTCCCATCTAAAGGACTCTTCGGATGAGACAATAAACTGAGGCCCCATGTGCGAACGCACGCAGAACATCTTGCGCATATGTTAAATCCTGTTCCGCTTTTCGTAAGAGAAATCCATTATGTGCCGTGGGAACACATGACAGAACTTACAAAACTGCAAACACATGGGGACTGGATGTAAAAAAGCACATAAGTGCTTATTCCATTATCCTCGATATAAAAGAATAAAATAAATAAAGGACTTCAGCTTGTAGTCCCATCTAAAGGACTTCAGCTTGTAGTCCCATCTAAAGGACTATCAGAAGAGCGAAGTCAGCAACATTGTTTACAGGGGGGGGGTCCTTGACCAGACACCCCAGTAGAGGCTCAAACCCACACCTCCTCAGTTACTCACTGTCAGATCATCAGTTTCATGCTCTAACCACTCAACTCCTCAATCAACCCCTTTCCTTGATGTTAATATCATTTACATGGTCACGTTTCCTGCTTTAGACACCATTATTAAAATGCATGATCTGATTTGTACGCTTAGTTTTACTTTGTAGATAATACCATTTACAGAGTTATTAAACAATTTACAGTTAATGAAGATGGATACAAAATTTTCATCTAAAAACATCTGAACTGACAACAGATTTTAAACTGAATATTAAGATAATCTTGTACACTCTCCCACCCCCTCTTCTCTCACATCATCACTATTAACTATCCATTGTCAGAGTAGTAAACTTAGAATAATTACTGTACTGACAACACACACACACACACACACACACACACACACACACACACACACACACACACACACACACCCACACACACACACACACACACTATGAACAGCACATGCAAAAACTGGACATTTTATGACTGGTTATACAAAGTTCCTAATTATCAACTTTTGTAGCTCATTATATTACAGCACAGCAGAAAGGGCTGGTGAACAACCTAATCACGGACTGACAGTTCATTTCCCTACTATCATTTTTGATTAATGCGCTGCATGTTAATTGCAAATATAAAAAAGATGGTATAAGCTAAGCTTATGGCTACATAATTCTTGTGTTTGTCACCAGATGAAAGTCAAAAGATAGAGGCTGGAAAACAAGCGATTCAACCCAGCAATTCAAGTTAACAGCTTTGTCATCCTACCATATAATAATCATGTGAAGACACAGTGAGATTACAACTGTCACTTAAGGTAACTCTGCTGACTCCAAATGGAATGAAAATGTAGAAAAGTCTGCAAACTGAGGTGTTAAGTCCAAATGTGCACAGCACTAAAAATTTACTTAACTGTTAACAACTTATGTAATCATTTAAAACTTGTGCACCTTTCATAGAAGAGCAGGCCAGCGGCATGGATTCACACAAACAGACCCATCATGCAATCTGACAACCTGGAAAGGAGGGGGTATGCCAGGTTAATCTTGTCTCAGACACACAGTTTCCTGACAGTTTCTGTGTGGTGTCTCAAAGACTCCTCAGGAATTGAAGGCAGAAGTCAAAGGGAGTGAAGTCATAAATTTCTGGCACAAACAGGTGGCCAGCATGCACCTTGCAGCCTGAGTGGGATGCTGGATAGATGGGCTTCACCACCTTTAACTAACTTGCCCACAACACACTGCCTAAGAGTTCAGTGAAGTACCCCCAATGACTCCTCAAGGAGTAAGGGAAAAAGTCACATTGGGTCGCTTACTCACATTTGTTTATTGCTTAGGTCTGTGTCAATGATGTTGGTGATACTGAGTGACTGACACAACCAACAGCAAAACAGACCTAAACTAAAGCTTGGTGCTTATCAAAATATCTATATCGTTTTTGTTTTTTTTAGAAACAAAAAAGCTTTCTAACAAATCACAGGGCGAATGACTCACACTTACAGCTAGACCTTGATGTTGCTTTTAGTGGATGATATATATGGCATTGATTGTTATCAATGAATACTACAGAGCAATAGCCTTTAGCAAAGCAAATCATGGTTTCTTTCAGTCAGAATTGATTATAATCATATTGTGTATACTGAGAGAAATGACCCCTACACATTAGGGCAGTGATATGGGGCTTACATCGCAGTTACATGTACAAATGCATAAACAAAAATAAATCATACAAATTTCTTTAAAAAAATAAAATAAATGAATGAATGAAAACATATGAATGTAGTATACAACTGATGACAACTTGACAAGAAACATGAAATACATACTACAAGTGATCAGTTAAATAAATAACACCAAACCAATATGGTGAACAGTCACTGCTCAAAAATATCTCAGTCACTGTTTGTGTCTTTCTCAAGCTATTTATAAATAGGCTTCTCCCTTACTCTCAACAATCTCTCACTATCTACTCCTTGTCAGTGCATAAATCTCCACCCATCAACAGCTATGACCTGGAGCTGACATACATTTAGACACTGACAACCCCATACACGGCCTTGGCCACTGGACCCATAACAGTGAGACTGGGAGACAAGCAAGGACACTTTCTGACCTGTATACGTGTGTGTGTGTGTGTGTGTGTGTGTGTGTGTACACACTTGTCACCACAGGACCCATGATAGAGTGAATGACAAGCAAGGACACTTTCTGACCTGTAAGAGTACACACTTTGTCACCCCAAACCACATTCAGAAAGACAGATAGATCTATAGATGAAAACAATGGGCAGATGTGTGATCTTTTACATGACTAAGCATATATTATAATGTGGGATACATTCCAGACATGTGCACACACTTTGAAATCCAAACAACATAACTACAGTGACCAAGAACTGAGGACATAATTTAACCTGTACTCCCATTCTGAGTGCTCAACACCTAGGGCTCTTATTTTCATTCCATGAGGTGAATGACTGATGAACATTAGTATAGTATTGCTGGGGTTGCTGTTACCTTTATCATTCTAATTTTCTACCACAACTACTATTGCAGTTCTATTAATTCTACTAAGTACTACTACTGTTACTGTCATTATCATCATTCTTATTACCATTATCACTACTACAGTTGTTATTGCTGATATTACTGTCATTGCTGCTGTAATATGCATCTTCATCACCACAATCATTGTATTTATTCTAAACTCATGCAATGGGAAAGAAATATCAGACTGTTTCAATTAATTTTAAAACCTGACTTTACAGTATTTTTGTTTTTACTATTAAAATTTCAACAAACTTCAATACCTCACCTCACAGTATTTTTGTTTTTCCTTAAATTCCTATTTCAATTAATTTCAGTACTTTACCTTACAGCACCTTAAAACTATTTTTTGTTTTGTTTCATTTCTTAAGTTATTAAAACAGTGATGAGATAAAAGTGTCAACCCCCCCCCCCCCCCCCAATGACCTCATGTGCTTCTGTTTTTTTTCTCTCTCTCTCTCCCATGCACGTGCATGCGCAGGCACACACACACACACAAACATAATACACATGTATACACACACAACAGAAGATCTGAAATGAATAAATAATAGTCTGGACGCATGACATACCCAGTCTGTTAGTATTACTGACCAGATCTTTGCTTCTGAGCTCACAACTTTCAGGTACTGAGGTAGCCGACATGTGACATGTATACAAGTCTACCTGTCTAATCTATTACTAGTGGCACAGTTAGCTGGCCTGGCTATTACTATTACTAGTGACACAGTTAGCTGGCCTGGCCATAACTAAGCTGGTACTCCTTGGCCTCTAGAGATCTATGAGTGGACCCACTGAATACTGAGAGAGTGTTGTACTACTGCTTCACAAAATTTGTGGGGTCTAGAAAGATGGAGGGAAAAGGAGTAAACAATATGGATGAAAGTAGTGTCTACACATTAAGTGACACTGTTGCTAATTGTTATGCTATTGACACTAGTATGGTTTTTCGATTTTCAAGACTTTTTTTTTTAATATGGCAATTTACACATACACTTGCCATGCTTTATTTATAACTGTCACAAGCACATAACTTTCTCTATTTGATGACTTATGTTTTTCAGACCATACTTTTGACATATTTCATTTCAGGGTTTTTCATTACAAAATGTGTGGGTTATGCCTTAGAGATTAAAAGCAGCAAATAATAGAAGCAAAGTAGAAAACTATGGAGGAAAGCAGATTCTGAGATTGCTAGTTAACATTTTTCTAATTGTGACAGACACTGGTTCATTTTTTAAAAAAAGTAATTATGCTAATTAAGTTAAACTATTACAGGGTTCATACAGACTTGGTGGGAAAAAAATTAGGGCCTTTTTAGGGCTTTTTAAGGGCCATTATTTCCAAATTTAGGGCCTAGCCTCAGGGTATCGAAGTATATTTTATCAACCTGTGTTTACATTTACTTTGATAAACTAATCTCAAACTCATGTAAGCAAAGTCTCCTTGTCTGAAACTGCATGTTGGATATGGATTATTGACACAAATTCAACTTCAGTTCTAGAATAAAATGTCTTTCAATCATAGATACCACAATGAATTAAAATCCTCACACAATAAAACATCAAGTCATGGTGTGATGGAAGTCTCCATGTCTTGAAATGTCAAGCAAAGTGAAAACTGAAATAAGTGTCTCTGATTTTAAGATGTTTTTCATGCACAAGCAACTAGCAAAGTGAACTTATGACACTATCCCAACTTCATCTGATGTGATTAGTTCACATGCGTACATGCAGGTATTTACACACACACACACAAGCATGCACAAGAGACAGAGAGACAGAGAGAGAGGTTGCTGGACGCAAGTTCTCTTCACTATGAATACATGTACAAGTCCCGTATCCTCAATGCAGACTGAGTGGTAGGCCTAACACTGGCTTGTAAAGGATGCCCACACCCTCTCCCCATAGTTTTGTTGTTTTTTTAATCAAGTCTGCCAATAACTGAATAAGTTGGGAATTTTAAAGTAAAGTCAAATGAACCCACCACGTTGAGCAGTGGAAAATATGCAAAGTGCTGGCATTTCTGACTTGCCTTATGAACTGGATTTGTTTCGGTATGACTTCTACAGGAAATCTGTGGGACAATCTCCTCAAATAAAGAACAGATTTGGCTACAGGTTTTATTGTTTTCCCATTCTGACACCCGACTGTATCACTGACTGCCATTTTGTAAACTGCTCATGCACACATGAGAAACAATAGGCCTTGCTATTCACAGCACAGCTGTGCTAAAATTGAAAAATCTGGTAGAGAAGGACTTAAGCACAGTAAACTGGTATTTTTTCGACTTATAATCGAAGTTCCATAGTTTAACATCATTTTCCAAACAAATTATGGACATACCATAAGGGTAGGTAGTCCTTCGCATGTAAAAAATAACTGGTGAAAGCAAAGCATATATGCGCTTTCAATGGAGGCAAATTACCTCCCTTGGCAAAATAGGTGACCCAACGTGAATAGCAGACGACAGGCATCTATCGGCGATACTACGATCTTTGGACACCCTTCTTGCTTTTATTTCTCATAAGTGTTATTTTGTTATTTGTTTAATCTACATTTCAACAGAAACTCTCACTCATGGTTCCCAGTTTTAGGGCTTTTTAGGGCCTCCAGGGCCGTACGTCTCATTTTTAGGGCTTTTTAGGGGCCTTGATTTTGGATCTTCAAAAATCAGGGCCTTTTAGGGCTTTTTAAGATTTGTACGAACCCTGTATTAATAGTATACATTAATAATAATATACTATCAGCATGGTTTCTACTGATTTTTCAAAAGGTATTTCAATTCTGATCTATAGGGTGATAAGCACAAGACTGAGGAGTAACTGCTTACTGAACAACTATAGCATAGTTTCTAAATTATAAAATCTATGTTTTATCAGAAAATATATATTATATATATATAATATATATAAAAATTTGAAACATGATATTATCTATTGTTTATTTTCTTTTTTGTTTCCAGTCCTTTTTCTTGGGGTAGGGGTGGGGGTGGGGGGTGTTTGTGTGTGTGTTTAAATAGCATGCGTGTGCATGTGTGTATGCACGCATGCGTGTGTGTGTGTGTCTGTATACTTGTGGGTCTGTATACATGTGGGTCCGTATACATGTGTGTCTGTGTGCATGTGCATATAATATTGTGTGAGAAAACTGCATTTTTTATATCCAGGTAATGCCATCCATGGATCTACACCCCCCCACCCAAAAAAACCACCCCAAAACAAAACAAACACCAACAAAAACACAAACATTAAAAAAAATCAAACAAACAAACATAACAAATAAAAATAAAGAGAGAGAGAGAGAGAGAGAGAGAGAGAGAGAGAGAGAGAGAGAGAGAGAGAGAGAGAGAGAAAAGAGAGAGAGAGGAGGGGGAGAAAGACAGAGAGAGATGCAGCACAATGCAAAGAAACAAAGATGTACTATATTACATTACAATACCCAACCACCTCATCAACTATCTCCTTTCTTCTCCCACTTGTGTGTGTGTGTGTGTGTGTGTGTGTGTGTGTGGTGTGTGTGTTGTGTGTGAGTGGCGCGCGCATGTGTGTGAGTGTGTGTGTGTGCGCGCATAGTGTGTGTGTGTGTATGTGTGTGTGTGTGGTGTGGTGTGGTGTGGTGTGATGTGGTGTGTCTATGAAGGATCTGGGAGAGGGAGTGTGGTATGCTCTCAATGTACACAAGTTTTAAACAGAGTTCAAAGAAAGAATAAAATCAAAATAGTCTGAATGACTTTTCGTGTCCATTGCTAATTTGCTTCTCATACTTGACATTTAAGTAAATTTCAATCTTTACACTTTTCTCTCTACCATAACTTTCTTTAAAATAGTTACCCAACAAATTGTTTCCTTTGTGATCAATCTTTGTAAATTTGACCTTTGATATGTTGTTTTTGTTGTGCATTCCCCAACTTAACAGTACACTCTGGGGGTCACCCAGAATGTGCATAACACTGCATTCTGATTCACTCATCCCACCTGGGAATCACTGTGAGACTGAGATTGTATACTAAATGAGAAGTTTGTGTGTGTAACTGTTTTTAAGTACCTCATCATATAAGTCGCCATACTCCGACTTCAGAGGATGCTTTCCTCCTTTAAAGGAAAGAGTAGGTTGTATGTTAAGAGGCTGAGCTTGTCATAGCTGTACAGTGTAGTATAGGCAATCTCAACACAACCTTTTACAACATAACATTTTAGAGTAGGCCTTGGCAAGTAACTGACATCAATAACTGACACAGCCTTTAAGACCTTTGATATTAACTAATTAAGAATAACTTTCATCTGGCTATATTAGTAATACAAAACATATGATATACATATATGATACTGATAGTATAATAATTTTAATTCATTTGACTTCAGCTGTTTTTCTTCTAGGCATATTCAGAGGATCAATATAATTATAAAACAAGATCCAAACCTCTGTTCAACACATACGTCACAAGTCCATGGGGCAATTGGCAATATATGAAGACTATCTTAGAATTGCGTATGAGCCTACTAAACATTTTTCCCCCCGACTGTAGTTGCCAGTTGTGGGTGCAAATCTCTGTACAGTTACACTTACAGTTTGGTGGAGTTAAGGGTAGTCAATTTTATTGAGTATTTCCAAGGTTGATTAATTCATGTGCACTGCCACTAGTGCAGTGAACTTTGTCAATGCTTTAACCTCCTCCATGCATTGCACATTATACACGAGACTATAAACTGAGGTCCCGCGTGCGAACGCACGCAGAACATCTTGCGCACTCGTTAAATCCTGTTCTGCTTTTTGTAGGAGTAGGCCATTGTGTGCCGGTGGGAACAGATGACAAAATTTACAAAACCGCATACACATGGGGACTGGACGTAAAAAAGCACATAAGTGCTTATTCCATTATCCTCGATATAAAATAAATAAATAAATAAAATAATATATTCACAAGTGCAAGAAGTTAATAAAATATCCTAAATTCAAAGACCCTTTTTATTCTTCTTTTGTATTCCCTTTATAGGGTGGGATGCATATTGTCTGCAATCTTCTTCAAGTTCTTATGAAGTCCTATGTATAATATACATGTAGTACTGGAGGTCCAGCGAGGTGTTTTTTTGTGTTTTAATTTATTTTTATTTATACCACTTTAAGTCTCAGCAGACTTCCCTACATGAAATTTGGGCTGCTCTCCCTGGGGTGAGCGCATCGCCACAAGAGCAGCACCATCCTTTTTTTTTCTTTTTCTGTCTGCAACTGTACTATAACTAGTGTATTTGTTTCCCTATCAGAGTGGCCTTTTTTCTACATTATTTTGCCAGGGACAACTCTCTTGTTGCCGTGGGTTCTTTTACATGTGCTAAATAATTATGTGTAACACACGGGACCTCGGTTTATCGTCTCATCCTAAAGACTAGCACCCAGACCACCACTCATGGTCTAATGCCAAGTAATGGATAGGGCAAAAGTTTCGGGTCCAAATGGGATTCAAACCACAGCACACTTCCAACCCGGACTTTTCGCTTTCTAGACAGACGAGTTACCTCTAGACCACCAATCCACCAGTTCCACAAAACCGTATTTATTAAAAAAATTTAAGTTTTTAAAATTTAAAATAGTAGCCTGAAACAGTGAAAATTGAATACTTTCTAGTTTCTATTGATTTAAAAAAAAATAAAGATCTTCTGTATTACTTTGATGAACATGATATTATGTACAATGATGTCATGATAGATTTTCAGAGTTGTCTTCTAAAATTACAGTTACACTAGACAAGGCTTAACAAAAGAAGAGTATGTCCAATAAGTAAAACTAATGACACTTTTTGTCACAACTGATGAGAATAATCATAATGATGACGATGATGAAGCTTAGACTGTGACTATATGATACTACTTTGAAAATAACATTTTCAAACTGTGATTTAATTTTTTATATATATTAATATCATAATAAAATTAAACTTTTGACAAACCTCCACTCAGCAGTTCATCTGATGAAGGTATTCCCAGTTTGGTGTAAATCTTATTTTTTATTGCTGTTATATGATCTCCAGATTGAAATGTATGGTATTCTTTCAATGCTGATTTATTTTCCCCAACTGACATGACATATTTCTCACACAGAGTATGGAACCTCAAAAGTTTATCAATAACCTCGGGTTCAAAGTCATCATCAGCATCTTCAGTTTCTTCCTGAAGCACATTTGTAAAGCCATCAAAGAATGAACGTGCACTGTCCCTTGTTCTTTCTTTGCTGGAGACAATGTATCTAAAGCTATCCATGTCTTCTTCGGCAAAAAGCGAAAATAGCCTTTGGGAAGTTCTCTTCCCAAATTTCTTCAATTCGCTTTCACCCAAACTCGCCAGAGACTTGTTGTCATTGTCTGGAAAAGGATTTTTCCAAGCCAATAAATCTGGCAACCCTTTTAGTGATTCAGGGGGGAGTCTCTGATGGATTTCACTGATCTTTCTGACATCTTCTTGCCCTGGAAACCGCGTCCCATGACGAACAACAAGGCTTGTATGAACAGCAGAACACATCAACTTTCCAACCTTCTGGTTGAACAACTTATCTTCTAGGTCTGTCTCTTCCGATGAAAAAACCCAATTGTATGGCGTTTTTGTTGAAAAATAGTTAAATGCACACGATGGTGACAAAGAAACGAAAAGAACAAGCAAACAAAAATTGAAGGCACATGAAGTTTTCGGTGCAGCCATTTTGCACGTTCCCGCAGCAAATGCGATTGTTTCGCTTTTTGGCGTAGCCTAGGCGTAACACGTTTTCTAAATATTTTAGTACCATACTATGTCATAGATACATGAATTTTATATATTCATCAGTCGCTTGCTTATTTTACACATAAAAGGAAACAAGACCAAGTAAAAATTAGAAGTCGCAGAGAAAGAATAGGCCTAACAATTATGCGATCCTGTTGTGTTCGTGCCAACGCACATGAGACACTTTTACCGACCCAGTGACTTACATTTAAAACGTTTTAAGTTTTCCTGGAAGCATCTCACTAACTTTACAGTTTAAAACATTAGAGCAAACATAAATTGCAGAGGCTGACCTTGTGAAAATGGCAGAAAGCTGCAGTAGTGGAGACCTATCCAACAATCCCCATGTGAGTCTCACTTTTCTTAATGAACTTTTTACTAGTACACGTAATCGGTAAAAAAACAACTGCTTACCAAGCCATTGTGAAGAGAGAAAGGGCGAACACAAGTTTACTGCACCAGCATTCCTAACTCCCCCCCCCCCCCCAACCCACCATTATACATATATATATAAAAATATATTACATAGAATCTAACATCTCTTAGTCTTAAGTTTTAATCAGTTTTATTACACACACACACAGACACACACACACACACATATATATATATATATATATATATATATATATATATATATATAATCTAGCAACTGATTGCTACTTTAAGATGCAATGAGCAAGGGGGAATACTATTACTGGTAGTTACATCACATCAGAACACAAGCTTACTTCAAACAAATGAAAGGAACAGAATGTCATCAAGTTTTTCATTTATTAAAAGATGGCCTTGTGACAAAACTGTCACATCATCATGATGCCATGTGTAGGAATGCTGCACACAAACACACACACACACACACACACACAGATTGTCCTTGATCTCTTCACCAATGACTTGCAATCTCAGTCCTGAGTGTTTCTGTTTGGTTTTGGGGGGAAACTGACAACCTCCCCCTCTGCCTCTGTGTTCTGATTTTTGTTTGTTTGGGTTTGCTTTTTGCACAGTATAGTGTAACAATATTATAGTATACAGAACACAACTCACTGAAACCCGAACAGTAACACGTATACACATGTACACACAGCTCTAGGCATAGATGCATGCACACATGCACCCACAAACATACACTTCAGTGGGTGACACACACATGCACATGTACACACACACACACATATATATATATGCAGGTGCTTACATATAGCACACACTCTCTCTTTCTCTCTCACACACACACAGTGACACACACACACACTGACAGAGTGACACACACACACACACACACTGTGACACACGCACACTCACACACAGTCCACACACACATTTTTCTCTCCCCCTTTGTATTCTTTGTGTTGCAAGTTTGCTAACCCCCTCCCTCCCAGCCATTCATCCCCACCCCTTTCATCTGATATTGATCACAAAAATAGATCTTCAAATAAACACACATCCACAGGCTTTGTACAAGCTCCCTCCCCTCTCTCTCATAGTACATTGCAAACAACCACAGTCCATTGTAGAAAAAAGTGTAACAATTTATAAATTGCCCCCTTCTCCCAAGATAAAAAGAAGAAGAAAGAAATGTACTTATATACTTAAGGAAAAAGATTTGTTAGATGTGGGGGTGCGCGGGCTAATGCTTAAGCAGGCAGGCACACAATATATTTTTGCATATATTTGCATAAATTGTAATGCATGGTTTAGATCTGCTTAGTTATGTGTTTGCTTTTATTCCCCGCGTAAAATTTAATCACCCGCCATAGGCTAAAAATAGAGAAGTATTGCTTTGTACCCTCTCTGAACACCCATTTCCATAGGGCTAGAAACATTGTCATGAAAAAACAATGAAAAAGATAATAATGATAATAAATGGAACTTATATAGCGCTATATCTTGCAAACACAAATCAAAGCGCATGCATTCAACCTAATCTTACACAGTCATGCAATCAATGATAAATAATCAATAGTTTAAACAAACAGATATTACAAACATGGTGCGCTGCAGACAAAATCTATTAAATAAAATTTCAATAGTCAAATGTTTTTCAAAAGCTCACACACACTCACACAGGTCGCATACTTTAGCAGGGTGATAGGACATGGGTTAGTGAAGGAGGGGGGAAATCTTAGGTTTGAAATAGAGGGGGTTTAGAGGGGTTATTGTTGTCAGAGGTTTGTGATAGGCATTCAGCAGCTTGTGAAGAGAAAGTTTGAATATCTATGGCCTTGAGGTTGCGATGGGTGACATACTTTTTCTTTCTAATAGGCTTTGCAATGTTTAGAGAGAAAAGAACAGCGGAATGATCAGAAAGTAGTTCATCAGTGATAGATACAGATATGATCAGATCTTGGGAAACATCAGTGATTAGCCTGTCTAAAATATGTCCTGATCAGTCTGCTAATAATATAACTTCTCCTTAACTCCCTAAGGAGTCATATGGGCACTGCATTGACATTTTAAGGCAGTGCACATCTTGGGCAAGTCGAACATGGTGATGGAGTTCATCCTTGTCCAGGTTGCAAATTGTATGCTGGGTATGTATGTTTAAGTCAACCATGTCATACCACCAGGATGAGTTGCCTACTCTTCTAGTTCTATGAAATATCTATAGAAATCAGTTCTTAATATGTGTTACAAGTGCTATGTTTGCATTTGCACTAAGCGAGATATAGTATATACCCAACAATCATTTTTATATGTACACATTCTGTAATATTCTGCATGGGGGAGGTTATATCAGATAAGGCCACTGAGAGCAATGAGCACTGCTTTGATGCTCAAGGTAGATTCATGAGGAGCTGGAGGGTCTAGTCATTAGAGCTTTGTACTCATAAAATCATCTGGTAACTAAGGGTGTATGTAGTTTGAGTCTGCTTTGATGTCCATCCAAGGAGACTTTTTACACAGGAGATAACATGGTGTTGTTAACTGACTCCACTTCCCTGAATTTTTTTTTCCAGTCAAGACAACAAACTGATGTCCCATTTGTGAATACATACAGAACATCGTGTGCACAAATTAAAAGCACATTCACATTTTGCAGAAGAGAAGGCCAACTGTGGGCATTGGGATGGATACCCAGCACGCACCTAGCTAGCTGAACAAAGAGGGGTTGTTGCTCATTTAATACACTGCCTGAAAATATCCTGTGCAGTGTGTCCCAATGACTCCTCAAAGAACTAAAAAAGAAATTAAGCCCAGTCCAGTCAGACTCATTGGACTTTCCCCCACTGAACTGACCATGCAGAGAAAGCTCTTATCAACATGTTAAAAAACGTCACACACAAAAATCTTTTATTTATGCAAAGAATAACTTACATTGAAACCCTGACTGAAAAATTTGTGTATGTGTGATACCAGAAAGACACTTTCAATGGGTTGTCTCTCAACATGGTGTCTTTGTTAAGCCAGCCAGCATCAAAGAGAGAAACTGTAGAAGATAATTATATCTCAGCTGGTGTGTGTCTGTGTGTGTGCTAGTGAGTGAGTGAGAATTCATAATCTACCACAGTAACAGATATATCTTTATTTTAGGTCATCCAAGGAGAAGAATAGTAATGGAACCATAGCACAGCAGGTGTTTATGCTGAAGACTCTTGGTGACGGTGACTCAGTAGGATTTTTTTCTGTATGAATCTGCTTTGTCATCACTTCTTATCACCATTACACCTTTTGCTGTTTAGCTAACCCACCTCAGGTGGTGAAAAGGCTCTGTGTGTTTGTTCACCGCCCACTGACAAATGTAACCTGATCAGAATAAACACATAATTAAGACAGGAAGAAAGAGGATTAAAAAAAAAAAAAAGTGTGTGAAAGAGGGGCTCAAGAACAGGAAGAGGTCAGGGTTAGAGAGTTGGTAAGCATGTCTGCCTTGGATCTCATGAAAAACAGCTTTCAGTTTGTGGGAATAAACATAACCAGAGCCCATAGAACCATGGCAGAGGCAGCTGAAAAATTCAAGCTGGATTTTGTAAAAAAGGAACAAAGCCAAACTTTATGAGGACTGATAAAATTTCCGTTCTAACAAATAAATAATGTCCCCATAGCAGAGTGACCTTAACAGTTGCAAAGAGAACTTGGCCTTGAGGTGTCTGGAACCCTGTGGTCATGGGAAAAGGACAGCAGCGAAAGGGCATTTAGGATGTAGGGATGTAGTAAATCCCCCCCCCCCCCCCCATCCCCCCCCCCACCTCCTAAAGTATTAAGAAGCTAAGGGTGGAGATATTTGCTTTAATGGGGCTTGTCTCTGTCCTTATAGTTTTTCATACCCTTATTCATGCTTTGAATCATAAATGTAAACTTGCACATGTTCTCGTGCGCGTGCACACAGGCACACAAGGCACAGGTGTATATACTTAGACATTGGTACAAATATGTGCTTGAGTGCATGCATTATCCACACTTAACAAACATGCATGTAAACACTTGAACACATACATACATGTATCAATGCACACAACATTTGGTCAAATATCACTTTTTGTGAAGAGATGTATAATTGAGGAACACACACACACACACACACACACACACACACACACACACACACACACAATGTTCTGGAAAAAAATTTTGATTAAAAAAAAAAAGTTCTGAAGATTGTGTTCAGACACTGGAATGATATATATTCTGAAGATCACATATTCAACTCTTCAACTACTACACAGTACTAGATTATTCTGCTGTTATATCTTTCCTGTATATACATATATCCATTGTGAAATATTGAGTCTACTTTTTAAAAATAATCTTAATGTATACATGACTTACTTGCTGTGCAGAACTAGTTTAGCTGGCATGTCATACTTTCCGTGCATACAGTGACTGATAAATGGGAAGACGGTACCCTTGAAAGTAGGGTCATGAACTTGAGAAGTAACCCCTTGTGGAGCACTTATCCAAACCGCAAACCACTGTCAATAAGTATAACGAAAAAATGGCCAAAGAAGCAAGGCGGATTTGGAATATAACCGACATTCTATCCACACTGATAGTTATTATGATTACAAATCAGATGATGGGGTTTTTCATATGTATTTAGTGAACTTTTTTGCTTTGTTCTGGGGTGGGGCTTTTTCACTTAAAATTTTTTTTTACAGGGTTGAGTGTAACATGGAAGCTTTCTTATACATGTGTAGTGTATAGTGGGAATTCACTAAAATCAGGAATCTAAGAACTAGGCCTATTGATAACTTACAAAATTGGTCTGGGCGCTAGTCTTTCAGATGAGAGAAATAAAACCCCAGAGTAACTGTATTCAGCACACATCTAGCATACATAGAAGAACCCACAGCAGCAAGATGCATCCTTAGCAAGGTTTTGTAGGGGAAAAGCAGACAAGAAAAGGGAAATAATAGGGAAACAATGATAGGGAAACAAATGCAGTTGTAGACAGAAAAAAAAGAGAAAAAAAAAGGGTGGCGCTGCTCTGTGGCGACGCGCTCTCCCCAGGGAGAGCAGCCCGAATTTCACGCAGAGAAATCGGTGACTTAAAGTGATATAAATAAATATAAATAATTAAATAAAAAGATAACGATAAAATGGGTTCTGCTGCTCTTAAGCCAAGGCTATGCACTCTTGCTGTGGAGGGTGACCCAAATTGCACACAGTGAAGTCTGCCATGACTGAAAGTGGTATACAGCGCAGTGCATCACAGTTCATCATTATCTTTGTCATGACTATCTCAGTATCAGTGACCCTGTCTAGGGTTTAAGCATTGCACTCCATCCATTCTGGTCCAGAGTCCACCATTACAAGCAAGATTGTTTTGTTTTGTTTTGGATTTTTTAATGTTGTTTTTGTTGAGTTTTTTGTTTTGTTTTGTTTTGGGTTTTTTTGTTTTTTTGTTGAGTTTTTTGTTTTGTTTTGTTTTGGGTTTTTTGTTGGTTTTTTGGGGGAGAGGGGGTTGGTTTGGTGGTGGTGGTTTTGTTTTCTTTCCTCATTGTATGTTTTAATGGTGATTGTGGAAATAGTGGAAATGATGGTTGTCAGCCTGGCAGCTTCCAGAATTGTGAGGCAGCTCCTGTCAGAGGTCCACTCTGTCTCAATACCAAAATATCCATACTGTTGATGTGTTTGTCTCATATTAGTGATGGACAATCCCCACCCCACCTCTTTCTCTCTTGATTGGTTGGTTTATTATATAATTAACTGGTAATGTGAGTAGTTGATCGCATAAATAAGTGATTAAGTTTATCATTAGTTTTGTTACTGTGTATATATTATTATATATTTCTTTTATGTTTATTTGCCCTTGGGTTTGTTTGGGGTTTTTTCATGAGGGCCTGGTGTACAGAAGCCTCTGGCTTATCCATATACCCTCAATAAAACATTGAGTTTGAGTTCAAGCTCTCTCTCTCTCTCTCTCTCACTGTCCCTCCCTCCCTCCTTCCCACTTTTCTTCTCACTCTTTTCTTCTTCTTTCTTTGCAATTGTTGTTTCAGCCCTTTTTTTCTGTGTTTACTTCCTCAAGTTTCTGTTCACTTTTTGATGTTTTGTCCTTCATATTTTTGGGGGAGAAGAGGGCATGGGAGAGGGCAATTTTTTGCCCCCCACTTCTATGGTAAGGAAGCAGTAGGCCATGCGGCACAGTCTGTTTATACTATGTACATGTACGCTTGAATTTAGGGCGCGTTTTCTTTCGTCATGGAGATTAACTTTCTGGGACAGATTGCTAGTTTATGGAAGTTGTTGCTAGAGCATTGTTGAAGAGTTGTAAAGTCTGATGTAAGATTACACTGGCAAACCTCATTATTTTGTAATATTCAACTACAGAAAGTGATCATGTTCTCTTATGAACAGCAAGTAGAGCATTACTGAAACATTTTGGTTATTGATATTAGGTGTTGCAGGTCTGTATGAATTTTTCTTCTTTTTACCCAAGTTTGGAGAGGATTTTGGTGTGTCTTTTGAGTGGTCCAGACTTAATGCTTAGACAGTGGCATGTTGCTGGATCTTAAGTAACCTTGGCCTAGATTGCCTCTGTGTCTGTGTGTGTGTGTGTGTGTGTGAGCATGCACACATATGCACACAACTCACACATACACATACATGCACACACACTTGTTAAGCATAAGTTACAGTGTTACTTTTGGTTTAGTTTGTTTTGTTTATTAATAGGGGAATGCATGTATCTGCTTGAGCAGTGCCAGAAGGGTTGTTGGATCTATCTGTGTGCGTGTGTGTGTGTGTGTGTGTGTGAGAAGAGAGAGAGAAGAGAGAGAGAGAGAGAGAGAGAGAGAAGAGAGAGAGAGAGAGAGAGAGAGAGAGAGAGGTCAACTTGACTCCTCTTGAAAATCCTAGAACTTCTACTATTCACACATGCTCTCTCTCTCTCTCTCTCTCTCCCCTCCCCCCTCTCTCCCCTCCCCCCTCTCTCTCCCTCTCTCCCCCCCCCCCCCCTCCCCCCGGGAATGGAGACCCCCTCTCAACCCATGAGGCTCAGTTTAAAAATCCCCCCCCCCCCCCTCCCTTACCTCTCAGCCTCATCCTCCCACCGGGCCCACACACACTTTCAAGCAGTTGGAAGAGCTGGCTTTGAACATTTTACCAAACTGCTTTCAATCCACACCCCCACTGCCCAGTCTGCCTCAAGGCTGCTGCTCTACTGCATGGTTGAACGGGTACCACGTAAGCTAGCCTATGAGAGTGAACAGAGATAGATCTACTGGATTGACTACTGTTACCAAGTTATCTCACAATGGTTATGGTTATGGTTGGTAGTCCACACTGATGTACTTCTAAGTAAATATATGAAAATAAAAACTCAGGTTATGGTATTTTATCCTTTTTGGAACGCTCATACAGCAACTG
>CM054135.1:96549778-96767278 GCA_028751875.1 Rapana venosa | reverse complement strand
ATGTATGTGTCCCATATGTCCCAGACAGAGAGAGAGAGAGAGAGAGGGAGAGAGGAGATCATTTATCACCTCTTGTGCACTCAGAAAACAGATGTAGAATCAGAAACTGTGTGCATGATAACACATTGTAAGACTCTGTGGCAGACGTTAATCTAAAGGCCAGTTGGCATCAGAAGCTTTAAAACATCTTGAAACATTTTTTATTTGAGCTTTTCTTTTGTTCTTGTTTTTGTTTTTTGGTGGGGGGGGTTTTTTGTGGTTTTTTTTTGGGGGGGGGGGGCTAAGGAAACAAATAAAATATTTGGTGGAAGTCAACACAATGGTACATTATAGTCTTCTCAAATTATAAAGCAATTGATAACAGTCACCAAAGTTATTATGCAAAAAATACATAATGTGACATTTCAATAATATATTATAACAAGAGATAAAAGTTTTCAAGCTTAATAAGTTGGTTTTTTTCGTTCTGAGTTCTTGTAAAGATTGAATTTCATAGCACATTGCAGTGTTAGACCACTGTGGCAAGCTTTGAAACTCTTTCATACTTTAGGGTGCTATGGTGTAGATGTATTACTCACATTCGGTCAGAAATATGAAGTATTAAACCTGTTCGTGTGTGAGAAAAAAAAGCCACAAAAACCAGTAAGAATGGAAAAAAATCAGTTTCAAGGGTGAATCTGCATCAGAAGCAGAAAGCGGTGTTTGACTGCTGTGGCATGTTTGAAGTTCCTTCATAGTGAAAAGGGTTGTGTGTTGATCCATGTGTAAGTGCGCTCACTGACATTGTTGTGTGTCAGATAAGCGGATGGTTTTTTGTTATGTTTTGTTAGTTCATTTCAGTGTGTAGAGACTGGCAAAAACTCAGAATATGTCATTTGCTTTTAATCACTGCAAACAAAGATTGTAAACAGTAATTTATGCAAAATATGTGTGTTTATGTGTGTGTGTCTGTACCTATTATGTGTTTCATTGTTTGTGCGTGCAGTGCATAATAGTATGCATGTGTGTTTATGTATAATATCTGTCTATCTATCTTAGATAGATAGATAGATAGATATTATATGTTTGACTGTGCAATTACAAGGAATTCATGATTGGTTAATTAATTGTTTCGAATCATTGTATTCATGGCCCCATTGTCTCTGTCTTTCTCTGCCTCTGTCTGTCTCTCTATCTGACTGTCTGCCTCTGCGTGTGTGTATGTGTGTGTGTGTGTGTTTATATGTATCTGTGTGTCTGAGTAACTAGTGCTCTCTCTCTCTGTGTCTCTCTCTCTCCATCTGTCTGTGTGTCCCATTCATTGTAGGCTTACTTGCACTAACAAACAAACGTATACACACACACATGTATGCATGCACACACACACACATAAATTGATTTACAGATCTGCATTCATCTGTAGTTTCCATAAGAGGGGTTGGAAGGGGAAGAGTTTGGTTTAAGTCATTATCATAACTATTTGCATATGAATCCATTCCAACTTTCATTGGGGGAAGGGGGGATGTGTAGCTTAGTGGTTAATGCGTTGAGTTTGTGATCTGACAGCCTAGGTTCGAGCCTCCTCCAAGACGCCCATTTGAGGGAACTCTACTCCCTCAAAGGTCCTTCAAAAGAGTCTGTAAACCAAGGTTCCATACATGTGCAAACGCACAAAAAAATTCTTGTGCTCTTTCAGAAACCTTTTCCACCTATCAGAAGGTATTACATGCCAGTAGGAACGGAAAACAAAGTGGTAAAAAAAAAAAAGGCATACTCACTTGTGTCATGTTTTGACATCATCCCTGAAGTCAGAATGCAGCTACCTGAATGGTGGGTAGACTGTTGCAAACGCAAAATGTCACCATTGCTAAACCTAGGAGATCTAGCTGAAGAACAAAATAAAAGAAAACAATAGATAGTGAGATACTTTGACCACGATTCTTGGAAACTGGCAGATGGAAACTATTCTCAGCCCAGAAACTCTCAGATTGTAGAAGAACAGAACCTTTGTGAGAGACATAGAAGATGTTAGCATGAAACACATTTCCTCAAGGAGTGAAGAGAAGCCAAGTAAATTTTGTATTTTAAATAAATAAAATTAGGGAGGGAGTGGGGGTGGGGGTATTTGACAGACTGTGTTTTAGGTCCCCATGGTGTGTGGTTAGTAAAATCAGTTCCTTTTGGTTTTGCAGTTCACTGTATGTATGTTGGTGGAAAGATGAAAAGGACACAGGCAGCTGTTGTGTTTTTCAGTCAGTTGATATTAAGATTTTTATCAGTAACATGTATTGTGGTGTTTGCTTTGTTAGTATATCCTCTTTCTCTGTACTGTGTGTGTGTATGTCTGTCTGACTGTCTCTGTCTCTTTCTTTCTCTGTCTATCCCCCCCCTCCCCCTCTCTTTGTCTTTGAATAACTTTTTTAAAAATGTACACACCTGCGCATATGCACCAAGCATGCCTCAGTCCATATCTTGATATATAGGCCTATATTCATACTATATACTCGCATCTTAGTATGTGTGCAATATATACATGTGCATATGTGCAGGTTAGACAGGTGTGTACTTAATAAATATGTATGCTGTATAAATGCATACACACAATCACACATTCACACACACAATCACACACTCACACTCAATCACACGTGCACAATCACAAACACACACACAAAGTCTTTCGGATGAGACTATAAACCGAGGCCCCGTGTGCGAACGCATGCAGAACATCTTGCGCACACGTTAAATCCTGTTCCGCTTTTCGAAAGAGTAGGCCATTGTGTGCCGGTGGGAACAGATGACAAAATTTACAAAACCACATACACGCGGGGACTGGATTTAAAAAAGCACATGAGTGCTTATTCCATTATCCTCAATATAAAAGAATAAATAAATAAACACACACACACGCACACACACACAGAGGCATGTATTTTGCAGTAATGAAACACACTTTTATAATATATATGTATATCAATGTTTCATATACAAATGTGCCTGTAGATATGATCTGCCTTGCACCAGCTGCAGTATCAAAGTCAGCAATTAAAAAAAAAAATATGAGGAAAAGATGGAAAAACATAAAAAGAGAGAGGGGGGAAGTGATGAAGCCAGTCAGGTGTGGCAGTTTTTATTGCAGCTCTCAAATGCTTCAAGTAATCTAATATTCTTTTAAATTCTATTCTTTGCAAAAGAAACAGTAACAACCACCATCCCCCCCCCCCCCCCCCCAAAAAAAAAAAAAAAAAAGCAAACAAACAACAACCTCTGTTAGCAGTTTGGGGCTTTTCAGTTGGCTGGTTGGTCCGTTGGCTGGTTGACTTGATGGTTGGTTGGTAGGTTTGTTGGTTCTTGTTTTGTTTTGTTTTTGGTGTGATTTTGTAGCTTACAGTATACTTATGTTGATGCTTCCTTTTATTTTACATGCACTGTACTTTGTGGACCTGACTGGCCCCTTTTTTTCTTCTTCTTTTTGAAGAATAAAATTTTAGTTATTGTAAGAATGGTTGAATTGTGTGTTTTTCACCCCAACCCATCTTAACAAATGTAAAAGAATGTTGTAAAGACACAAGATTTTGTGAATATTATGTCAATAAAAAGCAAGTTTTACTGCCCTGAAGTCTTGACATTTCTAGAGCAAAGATAACAACAGTTCTTGGGGTCATGGACGGAAATCCATCTCGGGACAGATGTATGATATAAGCTCCCACGTCCATAAACCCTACAAAAGAGAAGCAGATGTGAAGGACAACCCAGTTGATGGGTTAAGTAAGGAAGGACACCTCAACTCATGAAGTATCATTTCAAGAAGAACCCCTTGGAGGTAACTGAAATTTATCAATAGAATCAGCAGATGTGGACGTGTTGTTGTTGTTGTTGTGCGTTCCCCTCCTTTCCTCCATGGGGGTCACCCAGAACATGCACTCTCACTCACTCATCCCACCTGGGAATCACTGTGAGATAGAAAGTGCACCAAATGAGAAGTTTGCGTGTATGACTCTTTTCAAGTACCTCACCATATAGGCAGCCATACTCTGACTTCAGAGGATATGTGGATGTGTGAAAGCACTCACAGATATCTTGATCATACACTCATTCCCACCTATTCCACAGTGCAGTCATATTTCGTGGTACGCTGGATCAGTAAACATGAGTTCATTCAAGACCAATTTATGTATTGGAAACCAAGATTCACATTTGCAAAACTGTACTTAGTTTTCACTTACTCATACAAAGAATTGACAAAGCGTTTGGAAAGTTTTGTGTTCAGTCTATTCTATGTCGTATCCACATCAATGTATTGTGAGCTGTGTGTTGCCTGACATCAGTAATAATGATAATAATAATACATGGATTTTGATAGTGCTGACTCTTGTAAAGCATACAAATCAAAGTGCTTCTTTTGGCATATATATATATATATCATGGGATTCTGTTTACACCCTCTGTAAGGTCATTTACAGGTATACAGGTAGGGTGTGTGTGTGTGAAGCCAACCTTGAGGAAGATCTCACCCCCTGTTTTATAAGGTATCAAGTACCTAATGCCCTGTAAGCCAAGGAGATGACTGGGCTGGGCTTCATGGTCTTTGCCCATAGGTAACCATGACAAAGACCCTCCTCATTTATAGAATGGGATTCAGTTTACACCCACTGCAAGGTCATTTAGAGGTATACATTTTTAGATGGTGTGGTGAGGTGTGTGTGTATGTGAATGAGTGTGTTTGTGTGTGAGAGAGAGAGAGAGATGAGTGGATAGGTGAGTGAGTGATCAAGAGTAGTGTGTTTTGGTTTTAATTGCATTAACTTGTGTTTTAATTACTCAGTCCAGTGTGTATAGTTTTTACTCCATTTCCAGTGTGGTATGCAGTTTTGTCGTGGTGAGTGAGTGTGTGGTGTGTGTGTGTGTGTGTTACTAAATATTAAAAAAAAACAGAAAAATTCTTTAAAATTCATAGAATAGGTTTGATGTAAAATAATTGCTGTATATTTTTAAATGTTGCTAATACAGTTGCTGTTTCATTGTGTTTGTGTAATGGTTATTGTTTTTATGGCAAGTTCAGTATTGTGTAGTGTAGGCTGGACATGACATGCCTCTTTTTATGCTTGTTTTGAATCTGGAGTTCCTGTGGTTTATTGAAAGTATAGCGATGTATTTGCTTGATTAACAGTTAAAATTCCATTTTCATCATGTTGTTTTTTGGTGAAAGATGAAATTACAGTTTGTCATTGCATCAGAGTTAAGTTCTGTATATAAGGCAGAAATTATGCCAAATAAAAAGAGAATGGGGGGGGGGGGGGGGGGGGGGGGTGGGGGGGGGGGGGGGGGAGGGTGTTGTCAGCTGAGTAAACTGCTAAACAGAAAGGGGTGTTGTGTTTGGGGCGTGAGTGGATGCATTATGCAAGTTGAGAACTTGAAATGTTAAAACACCCCGGCTGTGTTGGGGATTGCTTTGTTTAAAGGTTGGGGGGGGGGGGGGGGGGGGGGGGGGGTGTTAGTCAAGGGTAGTGTTGGGGGGAATTTTTTTTGGGGGGAGGGGTGAGGGGGGGGGGGGGGGGGGGGGGGTCAGTTGGAAAGGGCTCATGCAGTTTTCTAAGTGCAGTTTTTGTGACACTCATCACAAGGGATACATGTGTGTGCCCCCGCGCACGCTTGTGCATTCGTGTGTCAGCATTCTTTCATGCCTGCATGTGCTTGTGTGTTTATGTAACAAGTGCATGTAGGTCAGGGTCAGTAATTACCCTGCAAGACAAACCCTTCCACTGGGAAATAGTGTTGACTGATAGTCTTAGGTAAAAGATGCAGAAAATGTGTCCCATAACCTATGGAGGGGAGTGAGGCATCAGGGACCTCAGCTTCTCAAGGGACCAGCATATTGAAGGTGGTGCCCATCTCCTCTCCCTTACTGCTTTACTTTACCTGACCCTAAAGAGGCAGGTACCCATTTACAGCTGGGTGAACTGGGCGACTGTACTAAGGCCAAGTCACGCAAACAGTCACCCATCCAAGAGGTAACCATGCTCGATGCTGCTTAATCTTAGCTGGGGAAAGCAAGTGCTCTGGATAGATTAGACCTAAGTTAAATATTGAATATTATTATTTAACTTAGGTCTAATACTTAGTATTAGACCTAAGTTAAATAATAATAATAATAATATATGGAATTTATATAGCGCTGATATTCAATATTGTGTGACAAGTAGAGATGACAGAAGAATGATTTATTTATGTGATGTTAAACATTGTACCACACATAACAGCAAGGCGAAGAAAGATATATTATTTTCACACTACCATTGTCCCAACAATGAAAAAGTATGCTAGACATGATCTTGTGTCATCGGACAGTTAATAGAAATTGAGAAAGAAAAACAAACATGCAGTCAGTGGTATGTGGATGGATAGATGAAGCTTGCAAGCTTAGGAGGATGCAGACACTTGCATCTGTGCACATGCATATATATACAGTTACTTGTGTGTATGTACACACACACACACACACACACACACACATTCTCTCTGTTTCTCAGTCTCTCTGTCCTGTCATTGTAGTGTTAGTTTGCTTTTGAAAAACATTTGACTATTGCAATTTTATTTCATAGATTTGGTCTGCAGTACCATGTTTGTAATATCTGTTTGAACTATTGACTATTTGTCATTGGTTGTATGACTGTGTAAGATTAGGTCGAATGCATGCGCTTTGATTTGTCTTTGCAAGATATAGTGCTATATAAGTTCCATTTATTATTATTATTAGTGAACTGATATTTATATCTATGCAAAACTACTTCTCTGAAACTAGAGCAGGGATATCTTGTGGTGGTGTATTGATCAAACACCTGTAGTACTTACTCCCTGTGTTCTCAAACATGTGGTGCATTTCTCTAATACTCATAGTCCCTAGTGACTCCTTGCTGTGATAAGTGAGATAGTCAATATTTATTTATTTATTTATTCTTTTAATATCGGGAATAATGGAATAAGCTCTTGTGTGCTTTTTTACATCCAGTCCCCGTGTGTATGCGGTTTTGTAAATGTTGTCATCTGTTTCCACCCCACACAATGGCCAACTCTTCGAAAAGCAGCGGAACAGGGAACAGGATTTAACTGCGCAAGATGTTCTGCATGCGATCGAACACGGGGCCTCGGTTTATAGTCTTATCCGAAGGACTTTGACATTCAGTTCGATTTTTGTTGTTGTCAAACTGGGAAGAAAGGGCGATGCTGGGAATCGAACCCAGAACCTCACGGTTAACTTGTTGGCAGGCGAACGTCTTAACCACCTGCCACTTTCCTTCAGATATAGATGAGCGTGACCCCCAGAATGTTTCGTCATCAAAAATACAAACAATAACGCATGTACACACACGCGCGCGCGCGCACACACACACGTATCAACGTGGCTCATAATACTCAAAGACAGAACAGAATGGATGGTCATCAAAAAATACCACAGAGTGTTCAGAAAAGTTGTCTGTTATTTGCATTAGTGGGAGTATGGTAATCTGTTGTTCAGGTATTACACAGTTAAGCGAGTTGTTTTTAGCTTGCTGCAGTAGCCCTGTGGCAGTCTGACCAGTTTCTGTGGAACAACTCTTCAACATTTTGACCATCAGGTGTGGTTTTATTTATTTATTTATCCTTTTATATCGAGGATAATGGAATAAGCACTCATGTACTTTTTTACATCCAGTTCCCGTGTGTATGCGGTATTGTAAATTATGTCATCTGTTCCCACCGGCACACAATGGCCTACTCTTACGAAAAGCGGAACAGGATTTAACGTGTGTGCAAGATGTTCTGCGTGCGTTCGCACACGGGGCCTCGGTTTATAGTATCATCCGAAGGACTTTGGGGGAGAGTGTAGTCGGCACTGATGTTAACTCCAGGCGAAAATATCCCCTTGAACGGGAATCGAACCCGGGTGGTCAGATTGCAGTCAGATTGCAGCGCAATGTTCTAACCACTAGGCTTTCCCGTCCCCCTTGTGTCAAAAGCAGACCTGCCAACAACATACCAAACTGTAGTAGATTGTACAAGGTGGAGGCAGTGTATATACAAGTATGAAGTTACAGTTCACTTGTACTCTTCCATTTTTTTATCACCTTTACCGTTGTCCAGTGACAAGTGGTGTAGCAAAGGTCAGAGACGGCCATCTCCCTGCAGTGATGGTCTTGAAGAGGGAGAGCTCCGTTTGTAATTTTAACTAAAAGGTTTGCAATTGGGGTCTTGTCATTGGCAGTGCAGATTGGCATAAATGCCCTCCACTTTTGTGCCATGCCATTCAGGGTGACGTTGGCAGGAATGCTGAAACAAGCCTAGTTAATGTATGTTGTAATTGAGGAAATAGTGCAATTCAACGTCATTGTCATGTCAGTCTGTTGTTTTGGAAAAGGTCACTGGGCTGAAGTGTCATTTTGCTGGACATTTGCACATTTGCAGACCTGCTCACATACATATATATATATATATATATATATATATATATATATATATATATATTGGATGCAATCCTGCAGTGTTGATTCTAGGGTGCGCCCATGCGGGATTAGCGCCAAAGGCAAACAAATCTTGTACAGGGGTATTATTATTATTTTTTTTGGGGGGGGGGGGGTGGGAGGGGAATGCCCCATCGCAACTGCCATTTGTATAATCTCTAAACTTCAGCCTCCTTCCGCCGAAGTTTTCCTTTGATGCTTAGGGTTGTCTAAGCGCGCGCCTCACTTTTGGCCAATCACAAAAACTAGTCCATCCTTGTTTTGCAACTGTCTCACAGTTCTTGCAGGAGGTCATTACATTGATACCCCAGGGACAGCAAGACTTTCTGATTGGCGCCTAGAAGCTATGGTCATAATAAAGTTGGCTTGTCAGAGTCTGTTTACGTCATCTCCTGAGAGGCCTTGTACTCCAGAAAGAGGTGACTCGAGTGGGACAGAGATCGTCGAGGAGATCTATAATAGCCACTGAGTCCAGTAGATTCAGAGCTGGTAGATCTGGCTAGACAAATAACCCCGGTTTACAGTGACCATGGCATCGGTAGGCTATCAGCTATGCATCCAACATGGGAAGAACAGCGCCTTCACTAAAGGAGGATGGGCTAAGCCTAATTAGAGAACAGCACTTTGAGCATCAGGCAAAAACACTGGGGATCACCAGGAGCCTGTACCAGATGAAAATCTTGAGAAAGACTTCCATCAGTTAGGCAACTCTCTCTCTCTCTCTCTCTCTCTCTCTCTCCCCCCCCCCCCCCCCCCCCCCCCCTCACTCACTTGCTGGTTTTTAAATCTACTGTTTACAGTTTGTTTCCTGATGAAGGCTATATTCATATTTTTTTAATTGGAATTTTGCCTATGATGACTCATTGACTGTATTTGAGTCTTAGCAATGTTTCTTCCAATATCTTTTATTGTCTTGAGTTAATAGCCATGCACAGCTTACCTATAGATGTAAATGTTTATTTTATGACTATTAAACAATGATCACAAAGATTGATTTTGGCATTAGAACTCCAGAATTGTTTTTCACTAGATAGTCTCTCTCTCTCTCTCTCTCTCTCTCTCTCTCTCTCTCTCTCTCTCTCTCTCTCTCTCCACTTTTTTCTTTTCCATTTTTGTTTCTTTTTTCATTCCTTCTTTTAATGGATTTCTCTTTTACAATTTTGACTTTTCTGTTTTTATTAGTTTTTGCTTATGTTTTTGTTACTGTTTTGGGAGAGTATTTAGGGTGATTCTGTTTATTTGTTTTTATTGGGATTTTTTTTTGGTGGGGGGCGGGGGTGGAGATTTAATTAATTATTTTGTTTGCTTGATTGGTCTCCTTATTTGCTCCTGCACCCCCAAGGAAACATTGTCACATGTTAATTGATTTGATGGATAAAGGAGTTTTTCTTTTCCTTTTTTACAACACTGTTCTTATATTTTTTTTCATTCTTTCTTCTTTACTTTTGAAGAAAAACAATTTTACAATTTTTAGTTTTACCTGTTTTTAATTATAATACATGTCCGATAGTGAGACTGACTCTCTCTCTCTCTCTCTCTCTCTCTCTCTCTCTCTCTCTCTCTCTCTCTCTCTCTCTCTCCTCTCTCTCCTCTTTCACATTATCTCCTAAAGTCAGTTTATATAACATTTGTTTTGTGTAGTTTACTATTGATGTTGCGTTCCCTATTTTTAAAAAAGTACAATGAATTTGTTGACTTTTATGGTCTATTCTTTCCTTTGTATTGTGGAGTTTATTGTGGGGATTATTTGGTTGTCACCAACCCCCCCCCCCCCCCCCCCACTTTCTTATTTTATTATGCTTTTGGTTTCTTTGCTGTTTGTTTTCCTTGTGTGTGTCTGTGTTTTTTTGTTTGGCTTGCTTTGCTTTGCTTTTGTTGTTCTTTCTTTTGATTTTTTGTGGGCTTGTTTTTGTTGGGTTTTTTAAAACTGTGTGAGTGTATGGGTATTGGGTATACTTAATTATTGTATGATGTATCCCTAAGGGCGGGGACTGAATGTAAAAAAGCACTGGGTGCTTATTCATTATCCTCAAAATAAAATAATTTGTCATTGTCATTTACTCTCTCTCTCTCACACACACACACTATATGATTTGAAAGGGGGGGGGGGGCAAATACCCCCTTTTTTCATTTTAGGGGAACCCTTTTTGAAATCTTAGAATCAACACTGCTAAAAGAGTTTAAAATTTCCTTTTTTAGTGGCAGGGATTTTATTTTAGGGATATATATATATATAGTGAGTGTGTGTGTGAAGAACAAAGATCAAGGTAGAGGAATAAGGCAAAAATTGGACCCCCAAAATCATGATGACTGAAAAATGACAGAATAGAAGGGAGTGGAAGGGGGTGGGCTTGGGGGGGGGGGGGGGGGGGGTGAGTCACCTTATACTTTCACACAGGATCTGGTATAATTCCTTCTACCACTCCACAAAATAAGTTTGTTATGACAGTAATGGCAAATTACTCCTGAATTTAATCTGGGGCTGGGGTGTTGTTTTTTCCCTGTCATCCAGCAGCTGTTTATCCCTTTCTTGACATGCAGTTGTTATGTTGGGTATTTAGAAATTATGTTTTGGTAGCCTTCTTTATGACTGGCATTTAATACCTGGGAAGTTATCATGGTCATGCTTGTTAAAATATTTAAAAAATGACAGTGTAATATTGGTAAAAATTGTGTTACAATGATCTTTATTTTTGTTATTGTTGTTGGTATTTTGTTGTTGTTTTGGGGGGGAGGTTCTGTGGTGGCAATATGCTTTTAGATTGCTTTTCTGAGGGTTTTTTGTTTGGTTTTTAGTGATTGGGGAGGGGAGTAATGGGGGTTGTAAGCTTTAGGGTCGGCTCCTTTTTGTTCTTTTTAAAGAGGAAAGGGTAGAGGGATATTTTCTATGATAGTTGTGGCATGATCTAGACATTTTGTTTGTCCTGGATGAAAGAGATAGGGGAGAGAATATAAATGTTGTTTTTAAATAGTGTTTGCAGAGCATGTAGTGGGGATGGGATAGCTTAGGTGTTAAAAACTTGTAATCTGACAGGAACTGAGGGCACAGGTTGGAGTCTCTGAGGGGGGACTGTTCCCCTGGCACCCATTGGTGAGCTGACGCCACTTGCCTGAAAAGTCTTTTGGACAAGGCTGTAAAGCAAGGTCCTCTGACCATCTTGCATAAGTACACATTGCTTTAAATTGCCATCCACCTTTGGTCAACAAGCAGGCAAGTTACAACTGATGGCATGGAGAGCAGCACAAAAACATACCTAGCAAAACACCCTGCCCTATGGAGAGGGGTGTGCTCTGGAGGCTGTGTTCATCTTAACACAGACACAAAGTCCTTTTCTTTTCTTTTTTCTTTTTTTTCATTCCTCAGCAAGAGCTCTGAACTTCACCAATGGTGAGACTTTCGCAAATATGATCGGATTTTACCCACCATTCTGACTTCAGGGATGATGTCTAAACATGACACCAGTGTGCATGAGTTTTGGGGGTTTTCCCCATTTGTCATCAGTTCTTACTGGCACACAATGGCTTGCTCTTCCGAGAGGCAACAAATTTTAATATATTCACAAGATGTTCTGCATGCGTTCTCACATAGGACTTAAGTTTTATAGTCTCATCCATCTACTTCTGAAAATCACAATATACTTTTGTTTTAAGAGAATCTTTATATTTCTTCACCCCACCCTCAAATGATTGTACTGTCTTCATATATCTTAACTGTCACACATCACATGCAAGAATTTCAATCTATCTTCTGGCAACATCTCTATCCTTTCCTTCTGCAAATCTCTCTCTCCTCTCTCTCTCTCTCTCTCTCCTCTCTCCTCTCTCTCTCCCTCCCCTCCCCCCCCTCTCTCTCTCTCTCTCTCTCTCCTTCGTATATATATAATTATGTTTCATTGATATTACAGAAGTAAGCTTGTGTATTTTTCAATTTTCTTTGTTGTTAATTTGGGTTCACTAGTTGTACTGTTATAGAAGGCTGGATGTAAATAAAGCAACTCGTGCTTATTCCTTCACATTCTGAAAATAAAATTCAATCAATCAATCAATCTCTCTCTCCTTCTCCCCCTTTTCCTCTCTCTCTCTTCCCCTCTCCCCCCCCCCCCCCCCCCCCCCCCCCCCCCCCCCCCCCCCATCTTCCTGTCTTTCTCTTTTCCTCTGTGTAATTGAAATCATTTGGTCAAAGTTCACCATTCAGTCAGTTTAATGACCTGTTTTGTTCAGTTTCACTGATTCAAAATGAACTTATTTTAATTAGGTTCTTTCTCCCCCTTCCCCTCTACTCAGTGTGTCATGTTGCCTGCTTCTGTATTGTTAAAATAATAGAAAGAAAGAAAAAAAGCTAAGGACCACCATCACACACAAACATTTAAAAAGACATGATTCTGAAAAGTATATTGGCTGTCAATGATGTAATTATCAGCGACAGATGTAGAGGGGGGGAAGGGGGTGGGTGTTTGAAAACCTCTGGGCTCTCTTCTTTCTCTTTTTAATGAGAGTGAAGGGAAGAAAGAGAAGGGTTAAATATTTAGTGAATAGACAAGTTTACCTTCCAAAATGAAACTCCATCCTTTCTTTTAATAGAAAACAAGGAAACAAAAAAGTGATCTCTTTGGCATCTGAAATTAACCTCCCTCTTTTTTCCAATACTGTTTCATCTTCTGTATTACTATATTCCACTGAACAACAAGAAGACACTTTCAGAGAATTTTATGTTCAAAACAACCAAGTGTGATTAAATAACACCCCCACCCGCCACCCCTGCCCCGAAAAAAACAAACAAACAAAGCAAACACACACATACACACAAACGCATACACACACACTCAGGGAACCCAAAACAAACAAACAAAAGCAACAACAGCAAAAACCCTGACAAAGAACAGCAAAAAGTGACCAAAAAAGACAGAACAGTATCGATTAGAAATCCTTTAGAAATACATGTTTCCATTCTTGTGTTTCTTTTATTTTTTAAAGACATTCTAAGCTAAAGCGAAACATATGGAAATCGCCAGAAAGTTCAGTCATGGGTAGTTCACTTATGCCTGTGCCAGCAAAATTAATGGAGGAGACGGTTCAAACTAACCACATCAAGTTGATGCAGCTTTCAAAAACGTCATCTTTTACTGCCAGTGGGATTGAGGTGTGGGCTGTTTACAGGTGACTGTGTTCTGTTGAAATTAGCATTCTAAACAAACCTGTTAACCTGTGGGCAGGGGAATGTCTTGGAAGACTGATACATGTTTTTTTTGTCTTCAAAGATTGCATGTTGGCAAATTTAATGAGAAAGTTGAAATCAGCAGGGGTAGCTGTATTGAAGTTCACTATTATTTTATGCATAATATTGGACACATTTGAAGTGTATAGAGCTATTCTTTCTTAAACCTGACTTCAGGTATAAAACACAAATTTGATGTCATTCAGAAAACAATTTTTATATCTTTCCAACACAATGTTTTTAATCTTTCAAATTTGAGGTTGGACTGCTTGTACTTTTATTATGTTATTGACTTTTTTCAATGTAATTTTGAGTTGTTCAGTGAAATTACATTATAAATTGAAAACATTCTGTTTAGGTAACATTTGTCTGTAGACTGTTTTGCTAAAATAAATGTGGTTTTTTTAAAGCATGAAAGAAAAAAAAACTTTCAGTTTATGGGAAGTGTATCATATTATGTTTCCATTCAAGTGTTCCTGAATGTTTTAGCTTTCATGTTGGTGTGGCCACTCCTGCCTTTCATGTGTGGAGTTTGTGTGTATACAGTCTGTTCAATAGAAGGAAAGGAAAGGTGTGGTTCACGTAATGGAAACGGCTATTTTGTCCTGCTGTGACTCAGTCTTTCAATGCCTTATGCCCCCTTTTTAGCTTTTGTTTTTATAGGAATAATTTTGTCTGTATGAGTGTCTCTCTCTCTCTCTCTCTCTCTCTCTCTCTTTGTCTTTGTCTTTCTCTCTCTCTCTCTGTCTTTCTCTCTCTCTCTCTCAGTTTAGCTTTATATTTGTATAAAGCCTTTCAAATAAGAGATATTATGTTGTGGTAAGATTGTAAGATTATTTTAATTTTTTCCCCTGTGGATTTGTTTGTCACCACTGTACTATACCGTGTATTCATATCATTATTCATTGTATTGATCAGTAACCCCCTTCATGTATGGGCCAATGGCCTTTTATGAATAAATAAATAGATTCTCTCTCTCTCTCTCTCTCTCTCTCTCTCTCTCTCTCTCTCTTCTTCCTCTCTCTCTCTCTCTCTCTCTGAGCCGGATAAAAAAAAAGCATGCGTGTATTTATTGTGTTACCCTTGAAAAATAAATAAATAAAGATTATCTCTCTATCTATTCTATCTATCTTTCTCTATGGCCTTACAAATAAAATCCTGGGTTTTCTCTCTCTCTTTCTCTCTCTCTCCCTCTCTCTCTCTCTCCCTCCCCCTCACATACACACACTCACTCAAACACACACACACATACACACACACCAGGTTCTGTGTTTGTGTGTATGTCTGTACATCTGTGTTTATTCTGTCTGTGTGAGTGTGTGCATGCACATACATGTGTGTACACTTCACATAGTGTATCCTCGAGTATCCTGTATGGAAATTTCAAACCTGTGATAGCTAATAAAGAAACGTAGCAAATAGCTATTATATATATATATATTACTACAGTATTCTGTGGGAGAAGGGGGGGAGGGGGTTGATTTTTCATGGTTATCTTTCCTTGCTAGGTTTAATACAGTTACCAAGTTTTACTAACCTAGATTTGTGCTGTAAAACGATATGCTATGCAGGATAAGGGAACTACATTAACAGATTTTTTTTTCACGGTGTACACAGCCACACACATGCACACACAAGCACATATAGATGCAAGCTCATGTATGCATGCATACTCGTGATGCACATGCACCCACATATATGTATGCACCCACTCATATGCTCTTATACACATGCAGACTTTCACGCACACACAAGTGCACACGTGTGCATGCACACACAGACATGTAGACATGTGTGTACACACACACATGCACGCACACACACACACACACACACACACACGTTTTGATGGTGTCCTCTCCATCAGCAGTATTTAACAGTCTGTCACTTATGTACGACTTTTTTTTTAGATCGCTGATGCATAGTCCAATTGGTTTGTTATTGTAATTGCTTTGGACTTAAAGACGCTCTAGTCCAGAAAGTGGGGTTTTTTTCTTGCTTGTTAGATGTTTAAAATTATTATCCTTTTTTTGGCAATATGTCTCCTGTTCATGGTTGTTGCATTCCTATTGCTTATCTTGTTTGTGGTTTTAGGAGAGGGCTAGAGATATTGTTGTTTGTACTTGGTTTTTATCCTGTTTGTGTTTTTAGGAGGGGGCTAGAGATATTGTTGTTTGTACTTGGTTTTTAGTTGTTGTTGGGTGTTCTCGCTCTTGTTTTAAGGGTTGGGGTTGGGTTTTTTGGGTGGTTTTTTTAGGGGGGGAGTTTGCTTTTGGGGTTTGTTTGTTGTTGTTTTTTTTTGGGGGGGGGGTGTTACATACATTATGACAGTTTGGGTTTTTTCACGTGAAATTCAGTAGTTGAAATTTTATTTGCATTTTACATTGGAATTACTGATTTTGTTAGAACTGCATTTTCCTTTTGTTTATTGTAGTTCAATAGGTTAGTAACATTGTTACAGTTGTATGAATAAGAAGGATGAAGACAATACTGATGCAGGAAAGGAGAAGCTGGAATTTGAACAAGGGAAGATAGAAGTGGTAGACAAATTCTGCTACCTGGAAGAGATGATGAGCTGCAAAGCAAAATCTGAGTTAGCTGTCAGAACCAGGATTGCGAGTGCTTGGAAGAAATGGAAAGAATTGGCAAGTCTGTTCAGAAATCAGAAAATCCCACTGAAGAGATGCTGTCTGATATATAAGGCCTGCATCAGACCTGTTCTCCTGTATGGCTTGGAGACGTGAGTTTTCACAAAAACTGTTGAACGTTTGTTGAAGAGCTGTGAAAACTGAATGCTATGCTACATGACAAATCAAATGGGAAGACAGGATCACGAATGAAGAACTATGGAGAATTTGCCAAGTTGATGATCTGAAGTCTGTAGCTAGTATCAATAGACCGCGTTGGTTTGGGCACGTTCAACGGAAAGCAGATCACCTCATCATAAAAAGAGCAATGAACTTCATAGCGGATGGAAAGAGACCAAAGGGTAGACCTAGCAAGACCTGGGCTGCCTGTATTGCAGATGATCTTAGAGAAAGGGGCATAAATAAGGAGGAAGCTCAAAACAGAGATGGAGAAGGCTCATCAATGTCAAACCTCCCCTGGGAGAAACATGACAAAAAAGGAAGAAGAAGAAGAAGAATAGGTTAGTAATGTAAAGGTGGTTTTTAAAATTTTGTTTGTTTTTTAATTTTTTTTTATAATAATTTCACATGCATTGATCCCCTAGAATTCCTTCTCCTATACATTACCAACTTCACCCTCCTCCCCTGACACTCACACACCCTCCTTCTCTCTCCCACCCCATCCCCCACCCCCAGCCCATCTAATATCACAACTTGTGAAAAGACATTAAATGAATTTGAACACACACACAAGCACACCCACACCCACCCATGTGATTCATAAATTTTTCTGAAGTTCTATGACTGACTGTTAAGCTCTCCAGGCCCCAACTCTTTCACTGTTAAGTACATGCACTGAATAAAAGGGTAAGGCGTGGAAAGAACATTTTGTACCCATACCTGTGCATGTATACATTGTGTGTGCGTGCATGTATGTGTTTGTCAGTTTTGTTTGTTTTGTGTTGTTGAATGTCTATTCACTACCTGGTGATTTATACACATCCACAGTCATACCACACCTATACACACCTCATTTGTCAGTTTGTCTATTACAGATTTGTTTTTGAATAAGCTTATTTTCTCTAGTGTAAATTAATTCAAATCTTATTTTTTATAATACAGATAGAAGTATGATTCATTATATGATTTGAATGGGCAAGAGCAAATAAGTAAAAGCATTTCTCTTAAATTATTTTCTTAAAATACAAAGCACAAAAGAAGCAATCTATTATTATGTGATGTTTCTTACATGTCTGATCCTTCAAATAGGTGTTGTATTTTAAACAGAAAGAAATGGGACGAATGCGAGTTATACAGAAACTGTTTTCTTTATCATTCCTCGACTAGAACTTTGAGGTTAGCCAATGGTAGGATGTTTGCCTGTGCAACTGATTTTGCCTACCAAAAAGGTAGCCACATTCTGATTTCAGGGATATAGAAACAAACTTGAGTGGCTTAGAATCACAGGTTGCTAGATCACTTTGTCAAAATTGTTCATATTCAGACCATACAGGTACTACACAAAACTTGTCCCATTAATCAAAGGTGATGATGAAGGTAGTGTACCGAAGAAACCTTTTTGTGGCAGTTGTGTGCCATTGCTTGGGTCTCGGCAAAGCTTTTTTCTTCTTTCTTTTTGTTTTGTTTTGTTGTTGTGGGGGTTCATTTCACTGGTTCAGGATAATGTCCAATGTCTGCCCATTTCTTTCTCTGGTTGCCCCTGACTGTGCCTTGTAAAGATGTGTTTATTTAACTCCATTTCTCAACTCCCCCCCCCCATTTATACCCTTACCACTTACCCCCATTCTTCTATGTAAAAAAAAAAAAATCCTAATCCAGTTCTACCCCCCCCCCCCCCCCCCCCCTCCTGTATTTGCATACATGTGTTTATACTTAAAATGGCAAAGTCATCCTTATCAAATGTGTGGTTGCAAACACACTGCTCCCAGTCTTTTTGAAAGACATAATCTCCACATGTAGGCTACACACATGACGTGCATACCCCCCCCCCCCCCCACACACACACACACATGCTGCACACACACACACACACAACACACACACACACACACACACACACACACAGAGGCATGTTCACACACACACAAACACACACACAGAGCATGAAAGGGTGTGAGATTTTGTGATGTAACCATTCCGCTTCATGTAATGTAGTATTTCAGTATAATCATTAACAAATTTGTTCTTAGATAGATGGCTTGATGAAAAAAAGCAAATGCATTGCTTATTCAATGTACCATCTGGCAATAAAAATTTGACTTGACTTGACTGCATTTAAGCATACTTCAGAAGTGGTAAGGGAGGCACCGTGGTCGAGTGGTTTAGGCGGTCAACTCGTGATCCAGAGGTCGCGGGTTCGATCCCCGCTCGGCTCGGTGTTGTGTCCTTGGGAAAGACACTTTACTCCTATTTTCCTCACTTCACCCAGGTGTACAAGTGGGTACCAGCTCTGCTGGGGAAGTATCTGGCGACAGACTAGCGTCCTGTCACAGGGGTGGTGAAAAACCATCAGTTCGCTTAACGCTACAGAAACCGGGATAAGCTCCGGCTCTATGGGCCTTCTGGCTCGAAAGAACATACTTTTCAGAAGTGGTAAGCTGCTTTTTTTCAAAACCACCACAAAAAGCATGAAATACATACCTACGAGAAGACTGGGTTTAGTCCAAAGCTGTAACATATATGTATATGAAATGACATATATGTAAATGGTTACAGAATACTTTCTAGCCCGTAACATGAAACTTGACTGCGCTTTGAAATGGGGGTAACAGAAGCACCTAGTGCTAGGAATGTGGGGGTACTACAGGAAGGACCACCTAAGGCCACTCCTGACAGCAGGGTACTTACACCAGTGGATGTAAAAAAGGAGTGTATACTTAACTGGTAGTATCTGTGTGTGACATAAGGCAAAGAAGGAAAGCTTGCTGAATGACTGCCTGTCTGATGCCTCCCCCTCTGTCTGGTGGTGTTTTGTTTTTTTCTTTCCTCACCAGCTACCTTTTTTTTTTTTTTTTTTTTGGGGGGGGGGGGGGGGGGGGGCTGTTTTGTTGTGTTTTTGTTGAGGGTTTTCTTTGGTTGTTGGGGTCAAGCAGTGTAGTCTGGAATGAGTGTTAGGTTTTTTGTTGTGTGTGTTGTGGTGGTGGTGGGTTTTTCTAGGTAAAGGGGAATGGAATGTTTTTGCAGTGTGTTTATAGTAACTGGTGTGTCATTAAGTGTATGATGGGGGTGATTAGTGGTGTATGTACGTTCAAGGTTGTACCTTTTTTTCCCTTTTTTTTGGGGGGGGAGGGGAGGGGGAGGGTTTGTTTAGTTTTTTTGAGGGTTTTGGTTTTGTTTGTTTTGGGGGGAGGGTTTTGTGTGTGTGTTTTGTATTGTGTTTGTTAGCATTTTGGTTTAGTTTCTTCTTTCTTTGGGGAGTTCTGTTTGTGACACGTTTATGTTTAGTTTGTTTTGATTTGGGTTACTTTTGTTCTTGATTTTAAGTTTTTTTGTTTCATACATAATTGTTTGGCTGATGAGTCTGCTAGCTCATTTTGTACCTTTTAGTGTAATCTTATTGACGGCATGCTTAAATCTGTGGCTTTCAGAACACTGTGTGTACATTGCCTTCACTGAAAAGCTTTCAGAACACTATGTAAATCTCTTCACCAAAAAGCTTTCAGAACGTGATGTAAATCTCTTCACTGAAAAGCTTTCAGAACACTATGTAAATCTCTTCACCAAAAAGCTTTCAGAACGTGATGTAAATCTCTTCACTGAAAAGCTTTCAGAACACTATGTAAATCTCTTCACTGAAAAAGCTTTCAGAACGTGATGTAAATCTCGTCACTGAAAAGCTTTCAGACCACTATGTAAATCTCTTCACCAAAAAGCTTTCAGAACATGATGTAAATCTCTTCACTGAAAAGCTTTCAGAACACTATGTAAATCTCTTCACTAATAACTTTCAGAACATGATGTAAATCTCTTCACCGAAAAGCTTTCAGAACACTATGTAAATCTCTTCACCAAAAGCTTTCAGAACGTGATGTAAATCTCTTCACTGAAAAGCTTTCAGAACACTATGTAAATCTCTTCACTGAATGTAAAATGTCTTCAACCATTAAACTTTCGCAAACCTATAAATCTTTCACCAATAGTTCAGGACACTATGTAAATCTCTTCACCAAAAAGCTTTCAGAACACTATGTAAATCTCTTCACCAAAAAGTTTCAGGACACTATGTAAATCTCTTCGCCAAATACTAAATAGCTTTCAGAACTTTCAGAACACTATGTAAATCTCTTCACTGAATGGCTTTCAGAACACTTTGTTAATCTCTTCACTGAATGGCTTTCAGAACACTTTGTTAATCTCTTCACTGAATGGCTTTCAGAACACTTTGTTAATCTCTTCACCTAAAGGCTTTCAGAACACTATGTAAGTCCCTTCACTGAATGTTTATTAATAAACAACACCCCCCCCCCCCCTCTCCCCCCACCCAGCATCCTCCAGGGGGATAAAGGGGGATTTAAGTTGGGGGAGGGGAAAGGGATAACACCCACGTAGCAGCACTTATGCATTTCGTCAAGCTTCTGCCCGGGATTGTAGGATGAGGGGGGAAAGGGGGATGAATGTGACTTGGCATCAGGGATCAGATAGCTGGAGGTGGGCTGTGTGGTCGCCTTTCAATGCATACTGATGAGCTCGGGCCTGATCCCTGTCGTCTGCTCTGGATGTCAAGGAGCATTTCCATCCTTCTTGTCTCAAGACAAATACAAAAAAACAACTCCCCACCCCCACCCCCACCCCCAAAAGACATAAAGCATGCATGCATTTACACACATGCACACACAAACACACACGCACGCACACACACAGTCTCTCTCTCACACACATGCATGGAGGGCTATGCACATATATGCATAATGATGAAGATTGTTGGATAAGCTTAATCTTTCAATTACAGAAGCTCTTGGCATTTGCTGAATAAACATGAGCATTAACAAATTGCAAGAGTCGTTGATGCGCATGTTTCATCATTAATGAAGACAATTGGAGGCACAGAAATAGGTAAAACAGAGAGAACACACACACACACACACACACACACACACACACACACACACACACACACACACACACACACACACACAGGTGCACATATATATACATCACATATATATATATACATCACACACAAACACGCGCACGCACACACACTCTACACACACACATATATATACACACACACACTCTCTCTCACTCCCCATCTCCCCCCTCCCTCTCTCTCATTTTCCCCTACCCCTATTCTCCTCATACTTCCCTCCCTCCCTCCTCCTCTCTCTCTCTCTCTCTCTCTCTCTCTCTCTCTCTCTCTCTCTTCTCTTCTCTCTCTCTCTCTCTCTCTCTCTCTCTCTCGTTTTCCCTTTCATGCAGCAGACAGATAGGATGTCACTGGCCAAGAAAAGAGGCAGCAGGAGCAGACAGTAAGAATGATTGGGGGGGGGGGGGGGGGGGGGGGGGAGAGGAAGGGATTCAGTGAAGCAGAAGAAAGGTATAGCAGACCTGACTGCCCAAACAGCCTTGTCCAATTTCCTCCCTTCCCCATTGGAATCACTGCAAGGCACACGTGCACGCGCGCAGGCATACAGGAGCATGCATCCATGCTGGCATGTTCAACATGCATACGCACATACATACTTGCTCATACATGCATGCTTGCTCTCACACACAGTGATGTACATGCACATTAATATGTGCACACACATGTGCGTGCATATGAGCACACAGACATATACTCATACGCACATAAAAGTATACATCTGTACATAGATGCATTCATAGATATACACAAACTCACACAGAAATACACATAAACACACACACACTTACACACGCACACTTGCACATACACTCTCTCTCTCTCTCTCTCTCTCTCTCTCTCTCTCTCTCTCTCTCTCTCTCTCTCTCTCCCCACACACACACACACACACACACACACACACACACACTGGCCTCGCAGTCAAAAACCGATTCCAGTCCCGATCCTACTTTAGCCAAAGAGCAGTTCCTTTTTAAGAGGATCCAGCCATTAGCAAACAGAGGATGGATTGGGGGATTGAGCTTGCCTTCTCCTTTTTTCACCGATCACTGGCCGGTGATGGTTTTGATCGATTCTGCTCTGTGTGTGTGTGTGCGTGTGTGTGTGTGTGTGTGTGTGTATGTGTGTGTGTGTGTGTGTGTGCTGGACTTTGCTGGCCCCCCTCTCTCTTTCTGTTCAGTTTCTGCTCCCAGTCTGTCTCCCCTTTTTTTTTCTTCTGGTCTTAAAACCATTTTTTGGTTTGTTTTCTGCTTGTGACATTGACTCCGCCTGCTTTACTCTCTCTCTCTCTCTTGTTTTGTTCTTGGTTTCTTGCTATTTTTTCGGTTGTTTCTGTGTTTTCTGTTTTGCTTGGTTATTTGTTGCTACTTTTTTTTTTTTTCTCTCTCTCTCTCTCTCTTCGGTGATTTTTGTAGGGATTTTTGTGTAGATATTTTTTTCCGTATACTGTGTAAGTGTATTGCTATGGGCTTTATTTTATTTTATTATCATATATATCCCTAAGGGTGGGGACTAGATGTAAAAAAGCACATGGGTGCTTATTCATTATCCTCGAAATAAAAGAATTTGTCATTGTCTCTCTCTCTCTATCTCTCTCTGTCTCTTTCTCTGTCTCTCTCTCAGATGAAATGACCCTTTTTGTTTCATGTCTTTTCACTGCTTGGGTATAATCAGATGGGAAAAACAATAAAGATGGAAATGAATGTAGCAACACCTATCAAGTTTATCTTAGTACAGAAGTCTACCATCTGGTGATGCTATTTTAGTTTTTATGATATCAACAAGCATCTTTGCTTTTCAAAATTTCCTCTGCATCCGAGTCAGTTCTCTCTCTCTCTCTCTCTCTCTCTCTCTCTCTCTCTCTCTCTCTCTCTCTCTCTCTCTCTGTACATTGATTTATTCAGAAAGCTTATATAATGTTTGCACAATGATTAAGCAGGGAAAAAAGGAAGACATGGATCTCCTTTCTCTCCTTCCTCTGTGTTTGGGGGGAGGGGGGGGGGGGGCCATGGTTGTGGGAATGTGAATAGATTTTTTTATATACACCATATGACCGTGTTTGTATCTTTACACAACATAAGCCCAAATATATGTTGTGAGAGAAAGAGAGTTTGTGTTTGTGTGTGTTTATACATGTACATATGTTTGCACATTATGTTAGTACAGCTTCATTGCATTATCAGTCTCAACCTTTTCATCCATAGCCTTTGAACCAGAACCTAAATCCAAGGTACAAGTTGTGCGGTAAACGGGGGAGACATCATAATGCTTCTCTGATCTGATTTGCTGCGTCATACAACGTGATAACTAGGACAGTTTGCACTAAAACCTCAACGAGGCTTTGTTTTGCAGTTTCTATCAGACAGTGTTTGTAATGTCAATACAGTGACGTTACATCAGATTGCTTGAATTTAGGTCACATAAATCTGCTGAGTGTTTCGTCAGACGCTGTTAGTTTTAAAACTTTTGCGTCTTTCCACCCTGCACAACTCTCTTTGCCTATGTGTGGGTTGTGTATGTGTGTTGCTCTCCATCTGCCTTGGTTGAATACAATTACATGTCAGGCTTTTAAGTGCCTGCATTCAAACTAGGTTGCAACCAGATCTTGGTCTGTGCGTCAGGGATATAAAGACACCCCTTGCTCCCTGTCCTTGGCAGTGTGCAGAATGAGTGTAAGTAGAGGAGGCTGGGTTGTGTGTCGACAGAAATGGTGTGCAGGAATTATGCCTGTCGGAAGTGCTGCCCTTGTAGTACTGATCAGAAAGAACATTGTTAGGAAGAGAAAGTTTGAGATGATGATGATGTTGTATTTTTAAATGGTTTTTTTTGGGGGGAGTTCTTTTTTAGTATTGTTTGATTTCCTGTAGGTTTTCATTTAGGCTACGTTTTGATCACTGCATTGTTCATTACAATTTTTGGTTTGTTTGTTTGTTGTTTGCAAGGGGGCAGGGGGGGGGGGGGGGGGTTGTGTTGCTTTTTTTGTTTTTTGTTGGGTTTTTTTTTTTTTTTTTAATTTTGTTTTTTGTTTGGGTTTTGGGGGGAGGTGGGGGTTAAACTATTTTTTTTTCTCGCTTTCTTTGCTTTACTAACATATCCTTTGCTCATTTCTAATGAAAAGATGATAAATAATGCTGCCTTGATGAATGTCGAGTCTAAAACCTATAACAGTAATCCTATCAAACAAACCACCCAACTAGAAGAAAAAAACACAGCTGAATTTGTTGTCGATGCACATAAACACGGCTTTTCTTTTGTTCTGTTTTTTTTGGTGGGGGTTTGCAGTCGGTACAGCGGGCCACCAACGTGGTGTTCCAATCCCACCATGTGTCTCGGGACAAGCGAGGCAAGGCGCTGGGCCAGCGCAGCGGGTTTCGGGGCTGCACGGTGTGGCTGACGGGTCTGTCAGGCGCCGGCAAGACCACCATCTCCTTCGCCCTGGAGGACTACCTGGTCAGCCAGGGCATCCCCGCCTACTCCCTGGATGGCGACAACGTGCGCACGGGACTGAACAAGAACCTCAGCTTCACTCCCGAGGACCGCGAGGAGAACATCCGCCGTATCTCCGAGGTCTCCAAGCTGTTTGCCGATGGCGGCATCGTCTGCATCACCAGCTTCATCAGTCCTTACGAGAAGGTCAGAGTTTTGTTTGTTTAGAGGATGATATTTCTTCTCGTTCTTTGGTCAGAGTGCTGAGGTTTACCAATGGTGAGGGTTTTTTGCGTATCTAACCTTAAGGTAGCCCCAACGCTGACTTTGGGGATAGATGATGATCAGATGAGTGGAAGTCAGTGTATTGATTTCCTTGCATACATGCAGTTTTATGTAGAACAATTTGTAGACAAGGGATTGAAGCGTGTTATCAGATAATCTTTTATCTTACAAAGTGGTGGTGTCTTTGGTTAGGTAATATCTGTAGTCACTTCTGTTTTTGAAACGTATAGATAACCTTTTTATTGCTGTGGGTGTGGATATGGATGTGTGTTGTGTTCATGTGTGTGCATGTGCATGCATAAATTATGACATTTCAGAGTCTAAAAGCATTTAAAACTTTTATTTGTTTAAAAAGAAGAAAAAATAAAACACAGAAGAAAGAAAGAATGAGGTGGGAAACTAGTGGCTGCAGTGCATCCTACTTTTGTCCTTAGAATTCAATTCTCTGTCGCACTTTCCAGCTGTTCTTATGCTTTTGCCTCCTTCCAGTTATCTGTTTATGACCTTTTTTTAAAAAACCAGTACGTTTAATTTCCATACCCAACTGTTTGAGTGCACAGAAGAAACAAATAACTGAAGAAATACACACACATAGCAAAGTAATAATAGGTTCAGAACTGAACATGTCTTTTCTTTGTTTCAAAACAGTAAATTGGAAAACCTGAAAATGTAAGGGACCTGGAAAAATTCCACAACTCTTAAGTTGTCTAAATCAATTTTGACTTTTTTTCTTCATGTAAACCTGTAACAAACTGTTAGTAATAAATATAGGACAGTAGAAATATTATGTTCTATATTGCGCCCATCATTTTGCTCTGAGGAATATTTTTATTGGTAGTACATTACAGATGTATCAAATATATCCAGGATTATGAACTTTTGATGGATTGTTAACACTTACACATGAATGTAGTGTATTTCCAATTGAGAGATATATATTATACTGTAATTCCAGGATCGTGCCAACGCTCGCAGACTACATGACGAGGCAGGCCTGAAGTTCTATGAATGCTACGTGAACACCCCCATCTCTGTGTGCGAGCAGAGAGATGTCAAAGGGCTGTACAAGAAGGCCCGAGAAGGGAAAATCAAAGGTAACAACTGCAGTGAATTCATTAATGAGGGCTTAGTGTTCCAGAGCTTGTTCTCCAGATTTCTTCTTCTTCTTCTTCGAGTGCTCAGACAGCAACTATTTTTTCCTGTCATATGAGCGAAAAAGCATTGCGCTGCCATCAAGTGCCTGACAAGTCAGGCCCTGCATGTCTGACTTCAGCATCTCTGGATTTCATATGAGGTGTTTCTTTGTATGTGTGTGGTGTGCATGTATAGTGACGTTTGTCATTGAGCTTAAATCAAAGCACCACCTAATATATATATATATATATATATATATATATATATATATATATATATATATATATATATATATATATATATATATATATATTATGCATTCTTTGCCACTCTCCATAACTGGGAACCACTACCAGACTGAGTCTGACAGGCTAGATGGGAAGTTTGCATGTTAGGCTGTTTTTAAATACCTCACCATATAGGCTGGTTTGGGTTTGATTTTATCAAAGTCCTGGTTTGGGTTTGATTTTATCAAAGTCCCATTGGAGCCATCTGATTTTTGGCCTGCACCATCAGCCAACCATCATACTAATTACCATATAGGCAGCCATTCACACCAGGCTGCAGAGTGGCTGCTGGATATCTTCATGGCATCCATACCTTCAGCCATCACTGGCCTACTCTTCAGCCAAAGAAGTATAGGTTTCTGCTGTTTTTGTGTGCGTGTGCGTGCGTGCACAAGTGAAATGGGTTGGGTTTGCACATGGAACTATAGTTTACAGTCATATCTACACAGGACCATGGTTTACAGTCATATCTACATAGGACCATGGTTTACAGTCATATCTACATAGGACTATGGTTTACAGTCATATCTACATGGGACCATGGTTTACAGTCATATCTACACAGGACCATGGTTTACTGTCATATCTACATAGGACTATGGTTTACGGTCTTATCTATGTGGGACCATGGTTTACAGTCATATCTACATAGGACTATGGTTTACAGTCTTATCTATGTGGGACCATGGTTTACAGTCATATCTACATAGGACTATGGTTTACAGTCTTATCTATGGACCATGGTTTACAGTCATATCTACATAGGACCATGGTTTACAGTCATATCTACACAGGACCATGGTTTACAGTCTTATCTACGTGGGACCATGGTTTACAGTCATATCTACATAGGACCATGGTTTACAGTCATATCTACATAGGACCATGTGTTTACTAGTACTATCTACAATAGGACTAGGTTTATCAGTACATATTAATAGGACAATGGTTTCGTCATATCTAAATAGGACTGGTTTACAGTCATATCTACACTAGGCTTGCGCTTTACTAGTATATTTCATAGCACAATGGTTTACTAGTCATATCTTTATCTAGACAATGTTTACAGCCTTTCTATGTGGGACCTGGTTACAGTCATATCTACATAGGACAATGGTTTACAGTTATTATGTGGGACCATGGTTACAGTCTATCTACAATAGGACAATGGTTTACAGTCTTATCTAGGTGGGACCATGGTTTACAGTCATATCTACATAGGACCATGGTTTACAGTCTTATCTAGGTGGGACCATGGTTTACAGTCATATCTACATGGGACCATGGTTTACAGTCTTATCTATGTGGGACCATGGTTTACAGTCATTTCTACATAGGACCATGGTTTAATAATAATAATAATGTATGGAATTTATATAGCGCTGAATCTTGTAAAGCAATAAATCAAAGTACTCAGATGACTTTTTTTTAAATCAAGGACAGTGGAATGAGCACTCATAGTCATATCTACATAGGACCATGGTTTACAGTCTTATCTATGTGGGACCATGGTTTACAGTCATATCTACATAGGACCATGGTTTACAGTCTTATCTATGTGGGACCATGGTTTACAGTCTTATCTAGAGGATGTACAGGGGAACAGAGTGGGAACCATTGTTGTAACAGAAAAATCATCTCAGACATTTCAGCAAACACTCAGATCAGTGTCTTCAGTTACACATCATCCCCTATGGGGCCTTTCAGTAGAAAGAGCATCCTTACCTTCTGGAAATTCTGTGCAAGGAATTCCCTCTTTTCTATCCTTTTTAAGTTTCTGCCTTGTTCCTTTTCTTCCTGTTACCTCCTTGTCTATTTTCTGCACCCTTGATCCATTCTCCTGCATTTTTTCCAGAAAGACATAAAAGATAACAATTCTCTCCAAAGCCATATCGGGTGTACTAGTAGATGTTGTAGTGGTGCTAAACTTCGGTCCTTCGGCTTAGACTATAAACCGAAGCCCCGTGTGCGAACGCATGCAGAACATCTTGCGCACACGTTAAATCCTATTCCGCTTTTTGAAAGAGTAGGCCATTGTGAGCCAGTGGGAACAGATGACAAAATTTACAAAACCGCATACACACGGGGACTGGATATAAAAAAAAAGCACCTGAGTTTAAAAAAAAAAAAATTTTTTTAATCATGTCATCTGAGCGCTTTGATTTGTTGCTTTACAAGATTCAGCGCTATATACATTCCATACATTATTATTATTATTATTATTATTATTATTATAAACAGCACACATTTTCACTCATATGACAGACAACAGTAGTTGCTGCCTGAGCATTAGATGAAGAAGACGAAGTTACAGATAATTTTTTCAGTGCTGTATTCACTGAACAGAAAAAGGCAAAGACTTTAGAGCCCCTGATGCTCAGCTATCCTATCCACCTGTGATAACTTTTTTTTTCTTTTTTTTTTTGTTCCTCAGCTTGAGCTTCAAGGTTACCAATGGTGAGATCTTTGCTTATGTGAACTGTTCCCCCCCCCCCCCCCCCCCCCCCACCATTGAGGTAGCCGCATTCCAACTTCAAGGATGGTGTCTAAAGATGACACTTGTGTGTATGCATTTTTTAGAATTATGTCATCTGTTCCTCTCTGCACAAAATGGCCTACTCTTCCAAAAGGCGGAATGGGGTTTAAACGTGCGCACAAGATGGTTGTGTTTCGTACATGGGACCTCAGGTTTATAGTCTCTCCAGTTAAGTTATGGCTACAGGCATTGAATGAAAACACTTAGCTTACATTTTTGTTTATTAAGTGCCATAGCTGTTGATGTTTATTAAGTGCCATAGCTGTTGATGTACAGTGTACAGTATATCATTTGACAAATATATATACATAGCTGCAAAGGTGAAAGAGATTGGTGAACACACATTTTTATGCAAGAGTGGCCCTGTCCTTTGATCTTGATATGACAGTACAAAAAGGCTGATTTGCTTGACAAAATATGATGAACCATTCATGCACAACTATATCATACACACACCCTCACCCACACACACACACACACACTCAAATCAATCAATCATCCACATACACAATCATCCACACAAGTATGCATTGTGAAAAAGCTTCTTTTTTTTTAAAAAGTTTCCTGAAAAGAAAGGTTTGTCTAAAACAGCAGTAGGTAACACTAAATAGAGAAAGCATGCATGCAGGTGGCCATGGATTATTTTGTTAGTTTGTATATGTTAGGAGATAACTGCTTGTGTTATGGAAGATAATTTATAGTGTCATTTTGGGTCTGGTTTAAATATCTGTAAGTAAAACTGTGAGTGTGTCAGTGTATGTGTGTAAATATCTGTAAGACTTAGAGTGTATCACTATGCGTTTTTTGTATGAATTTTTTTTGTTCCTCAGCTAGAGCGCTGAGGTTCATCAATAGTGAGATTTACAAGTGTGACTGTTTTTGCCCACCTGTGTGGCTTAAACCTGGGCCATCAAACCACAAGCGCAATGCATTACCCCTGACTAGGCTATCCCACCCCATGTGTATGTGTGTGTGTGTGACATCTGTGCACTGGTATGGAAGAATCAATAAAAGATTATGCAGGTTAGTGAATAGGACTTGCGCTAGGCCTGTCAGTGGCATTGACAACACACACACACACAACACATACACAACATACTCACAGAAACCGCCCAAAATATATCTACCACACAGATACATACCACTTCACAATGCTAATCATCATTTTGCATTCATAATACTCATTACTTCATACATTACACACCATTTGTACTCAGAGAGAAAAAAAGGATACCTATCAGTCTGCTACAGGATCAATACATCATCAAAGTCTGCCTGAAAACATTGTGGCTTTCCTGCATTCTTTTGACCGCTAGGTGTGGCTGATCATTTGGAGATTCAGTGAATGTTGTGGTCCCAGCTCCTGTGTGTGAACTGCACACAACGCCTCTGTGACTGATGGTCCACGCACCCTTTGGGGGTGGGGGGGTAGCGCAGATAACAATCATCAATTTACTCCTTCCTACCTGATATGTACAGACAGACCAATGTCAGACTTCAGCCGTGCCCTTTACCATAGGGACTGTCATTCCCGTGTCAGACTGGCCAGCCACACCCAATGCTGTACCAGAATAAACGCATAGAGCGCAACTCCATAGTCTTCCGAGACTGAAGGATGCTTATATGCCTGTATACTTGAAGGGTATTTTTTTTAACGATTTTTTAAATGGGTTTGTTTCCAATTATCAGACAGATTCTCTCCTTAATTCCTTTCAGGCGTTGTTGGGGTACTGAATTTTTTCAGGCAGTGTATCATTGATGAATTGAAGTTGGTGAAGCCTGTTCCTCTCCCAGGTTGCAGGTTTCATGCTGGGTTTATGTGTGTGTGTGTGTGTGTGTGTGTGTGTGTGTGTGTGTGTGTGTGTGTGTGTGTGTGTGTGTGTGTGTGTGGTGTGTGTGTGTGTGTGTGTGTGTATGTTGTCCTGGCCACGTGGAGTAACCGGCCTATTCTTCTAGGAAAAATGGAAGGGGGGGGGGAGTTCACTGTAACAGACTGCTGACATCATCATCCAGGCCGGACTAAAAAATCTATCATGGCCAGGGAATGCAGAAAACAAGGAGGAGGAGGATGGGTTTTTAATTACCATGTTTGTGTGTGAAAGGTGTTGTCTGTGTGTTTACGTGTTCACACACACAGGACCTTGTCACCAGAAGCAAGTGCTGAGAAATGGAGTGGATGCCAGTACTGTTAACTCCAGAGGGAGAAACTCCCTTCATAAGAACAGAGACTGGAGCCTGTGGCTTGACTGACCGTCAGACCATGAGTACCATGCTCTAATCTAATCACTAGGCTAGATTGTCCCCTTCAGAAGTTTGAGGGTAAAAAGTGAAGCAGAATAGCAGAACCTTGTCTTATTTGCCTTGCAGTTTATATATATATATATATATATGTCAATATACACGTGTGTTTCACTGTATTGAGAAAGTGTGGTGTCTGGCTTTAATATTCGGCGTAGTTGAATGCTGAATTTCATTAGATTAATTCAATAACCCAACTAGTATTTTGCCCTACTTTTCAAATCCTTCTCATTTGTAAGAGTCAATAGAAAAATCGCCTAAAAAATAGTTGCTGCAAAATAATGAATGAAACTTTAAAAACAGATCAATAATGCATTCCGTTAGTTGTTGTCAAAGTATAAAGGGTTTTTTCTTTCACATCTTGGCTTGAGAAGATAGCAAGAAAGTATTCACAATTTCTAATAATTATGTTAATGGGCTGCTATGAGGGTCAGGTCACAAAATAACAAACACACACACAGACCACAATGCCTCTTCTGGTCTGGTGGGTTGATTTTGATACAGAAATTGGCCATCGTAGCTGTTATCATCTTATACCATTATATTGGGACATCTTTATAATTATTTATTTTATTTGCTTATTTATTCCTTTATTTCTAGAATAATAGAATAAGCACTTGTTTGCTTTTTTTACATCCAGTCCCTGTGTGTGTGTGCAGTTTTTTAAATTTTGTCATCTGTCTCAGCCACCACACAATGGCCTACTCTTCCAAAAAGTGGAACAGGTTTTAACGTGTGCACAAGATATTCTGCCTGTGTTCACACACGGAAACTCAGTTTCTAGTCCCATCTGAAGGACTTTTGGGGAAGTGGAGTCAGCACTGGTGTTAACTCCAGGGGGAAAATATCCCCTTCAACAAGATTTGAACCTAGGTCAGCAGATCACAAGTTCAATGCACAACGCTCTGACCAACCAGGCTATCCCATCTTGACTGGACGATACCAAAAGAAAAAAAAAAATCGAAACCTGCCAGGAATGTTCATGCGGAACAGTTGTATGTGCTGAATGAATATTCTCCATCAGGAATTTTTGGGTGGAGTCAGTTACTCAGAGCAGGGACAGTCTGAATAGGGTTGTCCTGGTTGACTTCACTGTGCTAGGTATCGGTAATCAAAAGGAGAGGCTTATGAAGAACTCACGGTAAAATGGGCATAACCACATGGAAAAGCCAGCAGCTGTCTACCTCCGTCCTAGCCAGGTCAGACAGAGTATGTTTATGAATAAAGCGGAATAGAAACGGAGAACAGAAAATGGGAGGGAATATTGATGAAAAAAGATGAAATATTATTCTGTTCCCATCATCCATATTTATCAGTTTGTCACCTGGTCACATCCCCCACCCCCATCCCCCTCACAACTCTTGCAGTTGGGGTTGTTTTTTTCTTCTTTTCCTTTTTTTTAAAAAGTCTGTGAAACTGTGTATGTGTCTGTACTGGTTGGCAGTATGTTTGTGGTTGTAATACTCACATCACCAAATATTTTCAAGCAGGTGTGTGTGCACGTGTGTGAAAGAGTGAGTGTGTGCATGCAGTGTGTTTTAAGGTTTTATATCTAAGGGTTTTTTTTCTCTGTCTTTCTCTGATTTTCTTCAGTTTGGACTAAAAGCCAAGGTCCTGTGTGTGAATGCATGCATGACATCTTGCGAACACATGAAAATCTTTTTGGCCTTTCAGAAGAGTAAGCCATTGTATGCTGGTGGGAACGGACAACACAAGTTACCAAACTGCATGCTCATTGGGATTGGATATGAAAACTACATGACTGCTTATTCATTATCCCCAAACTAAAAATAATTTAAATGAAAAAAAAAAAATAATAATGGGTGGCACTGCTCTTGTGGCGGCATGCTCTCCCCTGGGAGAGCAGCCTGAATTTCACGCAGAGAAATCTGCTATGCCTCATGCAGTATACAGATACTATACAAGTACAAATAAATGGCAAATATTATAATTTCTGCTTTTTCCCTGTGATGATAAAAAAGAATGCTATTATCATGGAATGTGAATGCTATTGTACACTGGAGAGGGAAGGGCTCCTTCAGACTCAACTTGCCTGTAACTGACTGCCTGAAAACCAGTGCAGTGCAGTGCAGTGCCGTGCTCCAACAACTCTCCTATAGAGTTCAGAGAGAAGTGGAGTGGAGTGGAGTCAAGTACTCTGATGTGCAACATGGTTTCCAATCATACAAGAAGTACTTATCATTCTACCATTACTTTCAATGAAGCAACTGTTATTTGCGATCAAGTGGGGTTTTTTTGTTGTTGTTTTGCTTCTGACATACTTGATACTTTTATATGGATCATTTGATTTGACTTCTCTCTTAACTCCTTGAGGAGTGGTTGGAACACTGCTCTCAATTTTTAAAGCAGTGTGTTGTTGGCAGGTTAAACCTGACGGAACCTGGTACTCTCCCATTACCAAGGTGCATGCTAGGCATGCTCGTGTTATCCATGCCACTAGCCATGGCTGACTTGCTCTTCTGCAGAAGGTGGATGGGGGTTTGATGTGTATGAAAGATCTTCTGAATGTATTCCCTCTCGAGACCTGGTTTTAAATCTCATCTGGAGAACTTTCAGGAGAGTGAAATCACTACCAGTGTTAACTCCAGAGGGGGTGGGTGGGGGGGGAATATACCCTTGAACGGACACGTGGAGATTCAAACCAGCATTTTCAATTACCATGTCATGAGATAATGAGGTTGATGCTCCGACCACTTGGCTACCCCACCCCATGGGTCATGTACTAAGTAATAAAACCTGAAATGTGTGTTTGTGGACAGGCTTCACTGGAGTGGACCAAGCTTATGAGGCCCCTCCCAAACCAGAACTGGTTCTGAAAGCTGGGGAGGAGACGGTGGACGAGTGTGTGGAGAGGATCGTGCATGCTCTCATGGATGATGTAAGCTGGACGATTTCTCGGTGGAAGTTGTTGGGGATTGGTTTGGTTTTGTTGTCAGATGCACATTTTAATGTTAAAATTATTTGTTAAATTTGTGGTTTTATTGTATCAGTGCTGAGGATGAGAATGATTCTGAACATGGATTTTATTTTGTTCAGTTCAGTTCATTTCAATACAATTCAGTTGAAACATTCAATATAAAGCATTGCTGGTTGTACTGATTTTCATATGTTGGTACTATGTTGTTCTGAACTCATAAAATTTTTCTTAAACCAATTCAAACACCTTTTTATCTTTTAAATAGAGAAATTAATGCACAGAAACAATTTCTCAACTTTTGTCATCTTTCTTTCTGTTTTTCTGGGGTTTTTTAAATGATTGATATTGACCTGCTGTGTGTGTGTGTGTGTGTGTGTGTGTGTGTGTGTGTGTGTGTGTGTGTGTGTGTGTGTGTGTGTGTGTGTGGACAGGGCGTGGTGCCCAAAGGAGCAGTCAGCAGTGTGCAGGAGCTGTTTGTGCCTCCAGAGAAGAGGGAGGCGGTGAAAAAAGAGGCCGAGTCTCTGCCCTCTGTGCAGATCACCAAGGTCAGTGAGTGAGTGAGTGAATGACAGACAATCAACACAACAAAGATGATCAACACAACAAAGACAACACAACAAAAATGATCCACACAACAAAGACGATCAACACAACAAAGACAATCCACACAACAAAGACAATCAACACAACAAAAACGATCCACACAACAAAGACGATCAACACAACAAAAACGATCCACACAACAAAGATGATCAACACAACAAAGATGATCAACACAACAAAGACGATCAACACAACAAAGACAACACAACAAAAACTATCCACACAACCAAGATGATCCACACAACAAAGATGATCAACACAACAAAGATGATCAACACAACAAAGATGATCAACACAACAAAGACGATCAACACAACAAAGATGATCAACACAACAAAGACAATCCACACAACCAAGACGATCCACACAACACAACAAAGACGATCCACACAACAAAGACGATCCACACAACAAAGACGATCCACACAACAAAGACAATCAACACAACACAGACAATCAACACAACAAAGACAATCAACACAACAAAGACGATCCACACAACACAACCAAGACGATCAACACAACAAAGACAATACACACAACACAACAAAGACAATCCAACACAAAACACACACACACAAAGACGATCCACACAAAAAGTCCAAACACAACAAAACGATCACAACAAAGACATCAACAACAAAAACGATCCACACAACGAACAACAAAAAAACGATCACACAACAAAGACGTAACACACAAACAATCAACAACGACACCAACAAACAAAACAACAACAGACGATCAACACAACAAAGACATCACACAACAGCGATCACACAACAAAAGACATCAACACAACCAAAGATCACAACAAGACACAACGACAAAGACGATCAAAACAAAACATCACAACAAAGACGATCAACAACAACAAGACAACACAACAAGACGATCAAACAACAAAACAACACACAACAAGACTCAACACAACAAAGACGATACACAACAAAAAACGATCACACACAAAACGTCAAACAAAGACGAATCACACAACAAACAATCAAGACAAACACACAACAGACGATCAACACACAAAGACGATCAACACAACAAAGACGATCAACACAACAAAGACGATCACCAACAACGATCAACAACAAAGACGATCAACACAACCAAGACGATCAACACAACCAAGACAAACCACACAACCAGAGATCACACAAAGACATCACACAACAAAGACGATCAACACAACAAAGACGATCAACACAACAAAACGATCAAAACAACAAAGACAATCAACACAACAAAGACGATCAACCACAACAAAGACAATCCACACAACAAGACAATCACACAACAAAGACGATCAACACAACAAAGACGATCCACACAACAAAGACGATCACACAACAAGACGATCAACCCCAACAAAGACAATCAACACACAACAAGACGATCAACACAACAAGAGATCAACACAACAAAGACATCAACAACAACAAAGACGATCACCACAACAAAACGACCAACACAACAAAGACAATCAACACAACAAAGACAATCAACCACAACAAAGACAATCAACACAACAAAGATGATCAACCACAACAAAGACAATCACACAACAAAGACGATCCCAACACAACAAAGACGATCAACCACAACAAAGACGATCCAACACAACAAGACATCAACACAACAAAGACGATCAACACAACAAAGACAATCAACACAAACAAATACAAAGAGTCAACACAACAAAGAAGTCAACACAACAAAGACAATCAACCAACAAAACAAGATGATCAACACAACAAAACGACCAACAAACAAAGACATCAACACAGCAAAGACTCAACCACAACAAAGACAATCAACACAACAAAGATGATCAACCACAACAAAGACGATCAACACAACAAAGACGATCAACCACAACAAAGATAATCAACCATAACAAAGATGATCAACACAACAAAGACAATCAACACAACAAAGACGATCAACACAGCAAAGACGATCAACCACAACAAAGATAATCAACCACAACAAAGACGATCAACACATCAAAGATAATCAACCACAACAAAGATAATCAACCACAACAAAGACAACACAACAACGACGATCAACACAACAAAGATGATCAACACAACAAAGACAACACAACAAAGATAATCAACCACAACCTGGCCAAGGCCAAAAGCTGTGTCAGGTTATTGATGTCAGCTAATTGCCAAGGCCTACATTAAAATGTTGTTATGTTTAAAATGTTGTGTTGAGATTGCCTTCAGCCATGACAAGCTCTTAACATAACAACCTGCACTCTCCTTTATAGGAGAAAAAATCCTCTGAAGTTGGAGTATGGCTGCCTATGTGGCGAGGTACTTGAAAATAGTCGTACACGCAAACTTCTCACCCGGTGTACTTCCTATCTCACAGAGATTCCCAGGTGGGATGAGTGAGTCAGAGTGCATGTGCTGGGTGACCCCCAGGGCGTAAAGCTGGGGAACGCACAACAACAACAACATCAACCACAACAAAGACAACACAACAACGACATTCAACACAACCAGATCTGTTGAAAATATGCTGCAATGTTGGCTAGTTCTGTGTGTGTGTTGGGGGGTGTTGTTTATTTTTTAATCTACTTTAAATCTTTCATTTTGAGGATACTGATTCAGTACGTCTGTGCTGTTTTACATTCTGCCCCTGTGTGCATGCTGTTTGGTAAAGTTTGTCATCCGTTCCCACCAGCACATAGTAGCCTACTCTTTGGAAAGGGAGAACAGGTGTTAACATGTGTGCTGTGTTTGCATACGGGACTGATCATGCTGTACAGTTGCAGACAAAGGAAAATAATAATGGGTGGCGCTGCTCTTGTAGTAACGCGCTCTCCCCGGGAAGAGCAGCCCGAATTTCACACAGAGTAATCTTCCGTGACTTTAAGGGGTATACAATACAGCACAATACAGTTTTCTTTGATTTTCTTTTTCATCTTTTAGGGTTTTTCCCGTTGAATATGTAAAGCTGTGTTGTGGCCCCTAAGGAGCCAAGTTGTTGTTGTCGTTGCTACACAGTTGTTGTTGTTGTTGTTACAGTTGGACCTGCAGTGGACGCAGGTGCTGGCGGAGGGGTGGGCCACGCCGCTGAGTGGCTTCATGAGGGAGAGAGAGTTCCTGCAGACCCAGCACTTCGGCTGCTTGCTGGACGGTCAGTAGTAGGGCCGGCCGGCTGCCTCCACGCGCTTCTTCTTTCTCCTTTCCTTCCTTTCGTTTTCTTGTTTGTTTGTTTGTTGGGGGGGGGGGGCGGGAGGTTGAATTGGGGTTGGATTATTTGTTGAGGTGGAGGTTTTTACCACCTCCCTCCCCTTTCGTACCTCAGCTAGAACTCTGAGGTTCAGCAGTGGTGGGACTATGAGCGTATGTGACCGTTTGTGCCCACCACAAAGGTAGCCGCATTCTGACTTCAGGGATATATGCTGGCTGGGTGTATTCATGTTTCTGAAGCCCACCCAATGCTAACATGAATTAGCGTACAGTACATGTTTGATCTTCTGCATGTGTATAAACACGAAGAGAATTAAGAACTGGTAGGGTTTCACTTGAAGTTGACCTGGGACCCCTCCCTTAACCCCGTTACGGCCACAGCCGACAGTAACGGCAGCCCCGCTAGATTCCAATACGACCGCCGCCGACAGTTGATGCTGCCCACGTGGGCAGTACTTTTCCATCACACACAGATCTCGTGGCTTTCACACTATGTGTCTGAAAATTGGTGGGGAGATGCAGGGAGGGTGTCAGAGGATGCCAGAGATAAATTTAGACCACTAACATGCGTGTAGTGGGGAGGGAAGGAAGAAATAACAGCCAGTGACCGGAAGGCTTTTCAATCGTAGCAGCATGGCGGAAAAAATTGCGTCTTCTTTGGTAGCAGACGATTCATCTGATTGGTGAGACGATGAATTGAATGTTATTGTCTGGAAGTAGAAACATTTGAACGAGAAATGTTAAGTGAGCCCGATATTAAACATTTACGAGGAAGAGGAGGAAGGAAATGCTGCAGTTAAGGAGAAGAGCCAGCCAGAGAATATCGTGCTACATGGCACATTCCTGACCCATACTACACACACAACTGTGGAGAAATTTGACCTTCCGCCCGGTGCCGGCTTAGACGCTTGAAATCTGATGCCTTTTGACTGTTTTCTCATTATTACCACACTTTTGCTTTGAAAATGCAATGGCAGAAACAACAGATATGCCAATAACTAAACTAGCAAGAAGGAAAAAAGTAGGTCTGCAGTCTGCCAAGGTTCAACAGGTGACGGAAATGGGTACACCCCCCATACATCCACAATTTGTACTTTCTGTGATGTGATGTGACCCTGTGCCATCACTACGACTACTTTAGACACTACCAAGATTAAAATTTTGTAGGATTACAGAAGTTCTGTGTTGTTTCGATTTTGTCACACCTGTGCGGTGACACTGGTGACAGTGTGACACTCGTGTACAACAATACACTTCTGTACACTTAACAAACATGTGGTAGCACACACAGATATGAACTGCAGTATACAGGTAATATATTGATTGAATATGACTTGTTTTCAAAAGAAAAAAGAGTTAAACAAAACTTCTGTCTCCTCGAGACATACCATGAAACAACAGGTGTTATGGGGACATTGTGTGACACAACCTTTAAGTGCTATTGCACATAACCATTGGTAAACACATCAGCTGGGTATCACTTCCTTATTCAACACTAACATGCTTGAACTATTGTCTAATCCATGCAGGATTTGCTGTTTTATCGTATATACCATACTTTTACCTGTGATTGTTGACATATAAGGTGACAATGACAAGACATCTGGTGACCAGACACATAAACTTGCACCTAACTGCAAGTACAAAGACATACCTAGCTTGTGACAAAATTTCAGCTTGATAGCTTGTCATGCACACACACAATTGTCTTAGGAGTAAAGTAAGTCAGTTGGGGGTAGAAAACCTGCAAAGAATTCAAAATCTACAGGCAGTTTAGCTCTGTAGAATCCAACAAGAAGAGGGTTAATTCACCAGACATTGCTGAGGTTCAAACCCAGGACTTCGTGGACCCATGAGATTGAAGTTGAATGGTCTTTACCAATTGGATATAACATCCGTCCTTTTTTTTTATATTAAAAAACCCCTAATTTTCATTATTATTTGTTTTATTGCAGCTTCAAACATACTGTCTTTTGTTGTGCAAGCAAAGCAGTAAAGTGACCTTCTTCTTCTTCTTCTTCTTCTGTTCTTTCTTCTTCTTCTCCTCCTCCTCCTCCTCCTCCTTCCCCTCCTCCTCCTCCTCCTTCCCCTCCTCCTCCTCCTCCTCCTTCTTCTTCTCCTCCTCCTCCTTCTTCTTCTCCTCTGCCTTCTTCTTCTTCTCCTCTGCCTCCTTCTTCTTCTCCTCCGCCTTCTTCTTCTTCTCCTCCTCCTCCTTCTTCTTCTCCTCCGCCTCCTTCTTCTTCTCCTCCGCCGTCTTCTTCTTCTCCTCCTCCTCCTTCTTCTTGCCCTTCTCCTTCTCTTCTTCTGCATTGCTTACAAAAACAACCCTGTGTGTGTGTGTTGTGTGTGTGTGTGTGTGTGTGTGTGTTTTGTACACAGGGGGTGTGACGAACCAGTCGGTGCCCATAGTGCTGCCAGTGAAGACGGAGGACAAGGAGCGGCTGGAGGGCTGCAAGGCCTTCACCCTCAAGTACGGGGACAAGGCCATAGCCGTGCTCCGCCAGCCCGAGTTCTACGGCCACAGGAAGGAGGAGCGCTGCTGCCGCCAGTTCGGCACCAGTAACATTGGACATCCCTACATCAAGGTAGGGAATTTTCCCTCTGTGTGTGTGCGTGCATGTGTGCGTGCGTGTCTGTGTGTGTGTGTGTCTGCATGCGTGCGTGCGTGTGTGTGTGCTTGCAAAAGTATGCAACAGCGTAGATATTTATTTGTGAAGATGGAATGTAGCTATCTCTACAACTGTTCCTCGACAAAATCAGCACATGTGGCTCATCTATGTGCAGAAGATGTGTTGCTGAAAGAAAAATCAACTCGTCCATGGTTCTTGAGGCCGGGGGGATAAAGAAAACTGTAGTGCTTCTCATGTGGCCATGTGCCCTCCCCAGGGAGAGCAGTCCAAATTTCATTTCATGCAGAGAAATCTGCTGTGACTGAAAGCGGCATACAGTACAGTATACAATACAATGCAAGCCTATGCCATGCAAGTAAATTGATTGGAAATATAGAATCTGTGTTTCCCCAATGCTCTCTTGTTTAGGCCTGACTCATTGTTGCATTTTGATTTGTTGCAAATTTATGTTTGAGACAGGTGCTGCAACATTTCAACCTTGATTTTTGTCAGTCTTGTTTTATGATCAGAACAGACATATATACAATGCATGCTAGTGTTTAATTACAGCATGATTGTGCTGACGTTTGATTAGTGGGAACGTTTTGTCACAGCTGTGATGTATGTATGTGTATGTGTGGGTGTTGTGAATGTGTGGTAGAGTGTGGGTGTGAGTTTGTGTGGGGTAAGGGGTGGAATTGATTGCGCCGTTGGGTGATATTGTGTAATAAGCCAAGAGATTAATACTCAAATCCAGGAAATCAGAGATTTATGTTTCAAATAGTTTATAGCTTGAATCTGAAGGGTTTTTTCTCCATTTCTTTTTTCCTGTGTGTTGATCTGGGTGCTAGTCTTTCAGATGACACAAGAACTAAAGGTCCATCTTTCAGGCATTACTGCTGGATCAAGTTATCTGAAGTAACCAGCCGCCATGGCACAATGGTTATCGCCTTGGGTTACAGACTGGAAGGTCACGGGTTTGATTCCCATAAGAGTCATAGGGATTTTTCTGACTCCGGCCGGCTCCTACCCAGAGTGAGTGTGCTGTGGGCTCAGTGGGAAGACTGGGACCACACAGTCGAGCTTCATCCACTTGACGGATGCGATTTTCAGAGTGTTGCTCAAATTATCTGACCAACACTGCAGATGTCTGTATCTCTCAGGCCCGGTTGTCGCCGGGATACAATATGATAGGAATCGTAGAGTACAACCCTGTCAAGAAGTCTCAGAGCATATGGACTTCCACAGCAGCATCATTACGTCATCCTCATTGTCATCGATCATCATGCCCCCCCCAAAAAAAATTTCCTCTTATTCGGTGGTCCTAGTTGCTCTGGTCTCATGGTGACCTCAGATTCGGTTTGCCCATACATTTCTGTGGTGAGTTGTGTCAAAGCCTTTGGGGTTGGGGATTCGCGGGGGACTGTCGTTGGAGGAACGTTGTGGTGGTTGCCACCTCGGGTGGACAACTCACTCAGTCTGGCTCCGCGACTGAGCTAATACTGCCATTAGTAGGGGGCTTAGTAGGTGGTGTTCTGCGTATGTTAGCTCAGAACAGGCACCACTGAACACCACCAAAGTGACCTAGCAGCAGTGCAGGGCCCCTCTGGCTGGTGGCCCCACGGCGGCCTGATAGTGATGGGCTCCCTGTGGACATAGCAAATCTGGGTATGGCTGTGGCAGGGAGATTGGAATGAGTGGCATGGGAACAGCAGGACAGGGGATGTCAGAGAAGATGAGGCAGCCAAAAAAAAAAAAGTACCTGAACTCCAGGTTCAATCCTTCTGAAGACGAAGAATTATTGTTTTTTTACATGAAATCATAGGTCTGTAGCTGTACCTCGTTTTTGATAGCAGCTATGGTGGAAAGTCAGGAGGCAGTTTTTACATAATCTAAAATGTTTTCACTACCATTTACTTCATACAGTTCCTAATAAATTTTGTGTAAACATTTATTTAAACTCTTCTCTTTCTTTTCTCTTTTTTTTTGCTTTTTTGGATAGTTTAGTTTAGTCATGGTTTTTTTAATATAATTTTTTTTTGGAGGGGGGAGGGGTTAATGGGTGCCTCCATGGTGACTCGATCTCCGGCCATCAGATGACAAGGCTCTAACCACCAGGCTGACCCACCCTCCATGTTTTTGATAAGTCTGTTATTCACTTAGCATGAAGTGTGTGATCGTTCCTGCCATAGTAGCCTACCTTACCTATTGAACCCTGACCCTGTGTTTCAGATGATAGAGGAAAGCGGGGATTGGCTGGTGGGGGGCAACATTGAGGTGCTGGACAGAATCACCTGGGAGGACGGCCTTGACCAATACCGCCTGACCCCCCGCGAGTTGCGGGCCAGATTTAAACAGATGGGAGTAAGTGACATGACAGCTGTGTTGTGAGACATGACAGTTGTGCTGCTGTTCTGTGAGACATGACAGTTGTGCTGCTGTTCTGTGAGACATGACAGTTGTGCTTAAAACATGACAGTTGTGTTGTAAGACATGACAGTTGTGCTGCTGTTCTGTGAGCCATGACAGTTGTGTTGTAAGACATGACAGTTGTGTTGTAAGACATGACAGTTGTGTTGTAAGACATGACAGTTGTGCTGCTGTTCTGTGAGACATGACAGTTGTGTTGTAAGACATGACAGTTGTGTTGTAAGACATGACAGTTGTGCTGCTGTTCTGTGAGACATGACAGTTGTGCTGCTGTAGTGTGAGACATGACAGTTGTGCTGCTGTTCTGTGAGACATGACAGTTGTGTTGTAAGACATGACAGTTGTGTTGTAAGACATGACAGTTGTGCTGCTGTCCTGTGAGACATGACAGTTGTGCTGCTGTTCTGTGAGACATGACAGTTGTGCTGCTGTTCTGTAAGACATGACAGTTGTGTTATAAGACATGACAGTTGTGCTGCTGTGCTGTAAGACACGACAGTTGTGCTGCTGTGCTGTAAGACATGACAGTTGTGCTGCTGTTCTGTGAGACATGACAGTTGTGCTGCTGTTCTGTGAGACATGACAGTTGTGTTGTAAGACATGACAGTTGTGCTGCTGTTCTGTGAGACATGACAGTTGTGCTGCTGTAGTGTGAGACATGACAGTTGTGCTGCTGTTCTGTGAGACATGACAGTTGTGTTGTAAGACATGACAGTTGTGCTGCTGTTCTGTGAGACATGACAGTTGTGCTGCTGTTCTGTGAGACATGACAGTTGTGTTGTAAGACATGACAGTTGTGCTGCCGTGGTGTGAGACATGACAGTTGTGCTGCTGTGGTGTGAGACATGACAGTTGTGCTGCTGTTCTGTGAGACATGACAGTTGTGTTGTAAGACATGACAGTTGTGCTGCCGTGGTGTGAGACATGACAGTTGTGCTGCTGTGGTGTGAGACATGACAGTTGTGCTGCCGTGGTGCGAGACATGACAGTTGTGCTGCCGTGGTGTGAGACATGACAGTTGTACTGCTGTGTTGTGAGACATGACAGTTGTGTTGTGAGACATGACAGTTGTGCTGCTGTTCTGTGAGACATGACAGTTGTGCTGTGAGACATGACAGTTGTACCGCTGTGTTGTGAGACATGACGGTTGTGCTGCTGTGTTGTGAGACATGACAGTTGTGCTGCTGTTCTGTGAGACATGACAGTTGTGCTGTGAGACATGACAGTTGTGCTGCTGTAGTGTGAGACATGACAGTTGTGTTGTAAGACATGACAGTTGTGCTGCTGTAGTGTAAGACATGACAGTTGTGCTGCTGTAGTGTAAGAGTAGGAGGTGAAGCGTCCATGGAGATCCACACCATGTAAAATTAGTGTTCTGTAGAGTGTCATGGCCATTCTCCCTGGATGCTTGTTGGGAGGAATGAAGTCAAACAAGAGGTGGATATGTTTTTTGATTGATTTGAGTGATTTTAATTTCATATCATGTCAGGTCAGCTGTCTGTTGTCATTCTGATTATTTTTTAATTGTGTATGTAGTGTGAGTGAGTGTGTGTGTGGTCTGTTTTTGTAATGAATCAAACTGTGCAAACTAAGCATAATATGTTTGCTCTCTCTGGACAAATCTTGTTGGTCAGTGCATTATCAAAGTTATCCCATGTCTTGTTTTGAGACAAGAAATGAACTCTGTACACTTTCTCCATTTTTCATATCATCCTGTCTGATTCACCAGCTGCATGCAATACAGCATCCATCTACTTCTTTTTCTTTCTTTCTGTGCAGTCGTTTTGACTCGTTGCCATATAGATTATTTGTCATTTGTTGTGTTAACTAAAAACTAATGATGACATGGGGGGAGGGGGTTAACATTTTGGGTGGGCTCCTTGGCAAGTGCTCCGAGGTTCGCCAATGGCGAGATTTTGCATATGCAACCGTTTATGCCCGCCATGAAGGTAGCCACATTCCGACTTTAGGGAATGAAGACAGTTTGATTTTGGTTGCAGGCAGACTCGGTGTTTGCCTTCCAGCTGCGTAACCCCGTGCACAACGGCCATGCGCTGCTGATGACAGACACGCGCCGCTGCCTGCTGGAGCGTGGCTACAAAAACCCCATCCTGCTGCTCCACCCACTGGGTAAGAATCGCCTGGCCCTGTCTGGGTCAGTGGGGAATGATGGCTGTGGCATTGGTGATAACTGTGTTTGTGCCTTGTGATGGCTGTGTACCTAAAGGGGAAATAAAATCAGACAAAACCAGAGATGGAAAAACTGTATTATCACACTTTCAAAGTATGATACTGAAGTCAGAAGAAAAATGCTCTGTCCTCTTGCCAGCTGGCTTGCTGACTGGCCGATGGATAGATGGATGGCTGGTTCAGGGAATGATGACAGTTTGATTTTGCTTGCAGCTAGCAACTGATTGATTGATTGATCTTTCCTCTGATGAGTTTACTGGTTTATTGAATCAGTTCCACTTTCAGTTGTCCCCGGTGGTGTTGTGCAGGTGGGTGGACCAAAGACGACGATGTGCCTCTGCCAGTTCGCATGAAACAGCACGCCGCCATCTTGGAGGAGAAGGTCCTTGACCCCACCACCACAGTGATTGCCATCTTCCCTTCCCCCATGATGTACGCTGGGCCCACAGAGGTACTGTTTCTTGTTGCTTTTGCTGCTTCTTCTTCTTCTTCTTCCTTGGCTGGACTTAGGGAATAGTGTATAAACATGACTCCTTTGTGCATGTGTTTCTTTCAAATTTGTCGTCAGTTCCTACCAGCAGGAAATGGCCTACTCTTCTGAAAGGTGGAATGGGTTAACGTGTTTCCAAGATGTTCTGCTTGTGTTCGCACACAGGGCCTCAGTTTATAGTGTCATCCTAAGGACTTTGACATTCAGTTTAGGAAGAAAGGGTAATGCCAGGAATTGAGAACCTCACGGTTTACTTGTTAGGCAGGTGAACGTCTTAACCATCCTGCCACCTTCTTTCTTGGGTATGGTTTCAACTTCTTCTGTTGTTGTTGGTGGTGGTGCTGTTTGTTATTGGGCCTAACACCCTGGGGGGGGTCATGCAGGTATGCACTGTCTCCCTCATCACTCTTGGGAACCACTGTGAGATACTGCAGGTATGCACTGTCTCCCTCATCACTCTTGGGAACCACTGTGAGATACTGCAGGTATGCACTGGATCGCAAGTTAGTGTGCATGACTGTTTTCAGGTATGCTGATTTATAGGCAGCCATGCTTTGATTGCGGAGTTGTTGTTGTGTTTTTTTTCCTTAATAGGGGAGTGCAGGTTGTTATGCGAAAATCTTGTCATGGCTGAAGATAAACTCAACATAAAGGAGCACAACAGCATTTTGAAGTAAGCCAGGGTACTCGGCTTCATCCATAAACTGACAGAGCTTTTGGCCAGAGACAACTGCCAACTTCTATGTAACAGTGACTTTTTTTTGGTAACGAGTGTGTTGGGAACATGTATTCTGTATGAATATTGTATAAAATGATAGATTATTACATTGTTTTTATATTGTCATATTGTATTGTGTTAAGGAGCAGAACAGCGTAGCCATGTGGTGATATCATAGGACTTTTGATCTGACAGTCACTGGGGACTAGGGTTTGATGAGGTGGCCATTCGGGGGTATTTTTCTTCTGGACTTAACTCTGGTACTTACCTCACTCCCCTGAAAATGTTTGGGTGATGCTATAAAGAGGCATTCTTGCACTATAGAAAGTCTTCCGCTCATGTTAAACTCTTATCCATCTTTATTAGAAAAGTAGACCAGCTGTGACTTGTGGGCTGGATAATACAAACATACCCAGCATGCATCCTGCTACTGGGAGAGGATGGGCTCTCCCAGGTCCACCCTGCCCAAGCAGCTTGCCAACTACTTTATGTACCATGTCCTGTAGACTCCTCAGGGAGTGAAGGGGGAGAAGTCTGTCACTTAGTTAAAGCAGTCATGAGCAGTTCTGTATTCTGCTCTTATCTTTTGTTACCATTTCTGTTTTGGGAATTATCGGTGTGAATTTATGTGACAACGCTTTGGTTTATTCGTACGGGGAAGAAACGGTGTTATATAGATGTGAATTGTTATGCTGTCTGTTATGTGCAGGTTCAGTGGCATGCCAAAGCCAGAATGTCAGCAGGGGCCAACTTCTACATTGTGGGTCGTGACCCGGCGGGAATGCCTCATCCTGACGGCACCAAGGACCTCTACGACCACACACATGGTGCCAAGGTCAGAACTCGGGCAGAGTTGGCACCTGTCCTTCATGCTGTCCAGATTCTGAGGGCTCCCTTTTTAACGTCTTTGTGTTCTTTGAAGTTATGAGCAGACATTTGCCTGCAAGTGCTTGAAAGGAGTGTCATTTTTGCCACAATCTGACAGGGGTTCGTAAACCACGTTCAGTCACACAGCAGACCTCTCTGCCTGAAGCTCGGGCTGCTTTTCCAGGGGAGAGTGCATCACTGCAGGAGTGATGCCACCCATTTTCAAAAATGTTCCTGTCTGCTTGTTTCCCAATCCGAGTGGCTTTTTTTCTACAGAATTTTGCCAGGAACAGTTTTCATGTTGCCGTGGGTTCTTTTATGTGTGCTGAATGCGTGCTGAACACAGAACTTCCTTCTTTTTTTTTTCTTCTTATGTCTCAATCAAAAGACTTGCACCCAGACTACCACCCAAGGTCTAGTGGATAGGGTAAAAGTTTGGGTGCAACTGGAGTTATTTTTATTTGGGTTTGGGCGGCTGTGTGAGAGAATGTAAAACTTGATGTGACAGCCGAATTACTGCCCTTTGGTCTTTCACCCATCCATGCTGTGGTGACAGGTGCAACAACAACAACAACAAGTCCATAGTTCTGTATGAACACAGAATATTGTATAAGCAGACCTTTTGGGGGGCAAGAAAATCCTTAAAAAGAACATAGTGAGGTCGTGAAAAGTGTTGTAAAAATCTGTAAATTTTTCACAATTTCTGTATGAACTCTGAGAGGATATTGACAGCATTGATGCTGAGTTTGAACCTGAATTATCAGCTGGCCTCTTTTTATGATCACTGCAAAACATGCTCCATTTTACCTCTATGTGGCTCAGCCATATAATAATAATAATAATAATAATAAATGGAATTTATATAGCTCTTTATCTTGCAAAAACAAATCAAGAGCTCTTGCATTCAACCTGCCCCTACACATGTAACTAACAATGATTAACAATTTTTTAACAAATTCAAATGTACACACACACACACACACACACACACACACACACACACACACACAGGTTATACACTTCAGCAGGGTGATGGAATTTGGGCTGTTAAAGGCAGGAACAGATATGAGATGAAACAGGAGGGGAAAATTTTAGGTTTGAAATAGGTATATTCTGAGGTTGGATTTAAAACTGTTGTAAGTAGGCTTTTCACAAAGGAAGAGAGGGAGGTCATTCCAGATTGATGGACCAAAAACAGAGAAAGAGTGACAGCCAACAGTAAATTGGTTGAATCTAGGTATTCGTAAGCACGGGGTATCTGCAGCAGAGCAGAGGGAACAAGGAGTGTACAGGTGAAGACATTCACAGAGGTAGAAGGGAGCTGTTTTGTGTAGGAATTTGTAACAGAGGGTACTGATCTTGTACTTTACTCTCTGTGGCACAGGCAACCAATGGAGAGATTGCAGGAGAAGAGTAATATGCTCAATTTTTTTTTTCTTTTTGAGGACTAATCAAGCTCCAGAATTTTGTATGCGTTGAAGGGAGTGGATAGATGATGCTGGCAGACCAGCCAAAAGAGAATTACAATAGTTCAGACAAGAAAGAATAAGAGATGTGACAAGTTTCGATGTTGCATCAGTGGACAGGTACTTTCGGATTGCACTTATGCGCCGTAATTGATAGTAGCAGGACTGGCAGGTCAGGGTGGTGAATTTTTGCATAGAGAGTGTGTTGTCTATAACAACACCTAGATACCTCACTGCAGTGGATAGAGGAATTGACGTATTGCCGAATTCTATTGAATCCATTGTGATGGAAGAGAGTTTGTGTTTGGTCCCTATAGTCATGGCTTAGGTCTTATCTGCATTTAGCTGTAACTTTTTTTGTATCATCGAGTTTTGAATGCTGTTGTTGTTGCTTCGATTTTACGTCTGTTCACTCAGTGATATTAGACAAAAGTTTTGAATGTCTTGAAGGCAGAGTGACATATTTGTCAAAAGAGAAGGCAGATTTTCAGGAGTGTCACTGCTTTGAATCTGAGAGTCATCAGCGTAGAAATAATGGTTGATCTGGTGACAGTTTATTATATATGAGAGTGGAACAGTTTAGAGAGTGAACAGAACAGGGCCCTGAACTGATCCCTGCGGGATTCCTGATTCCAGTTTGGCAGGTATTGATTGAATCTTGTTTACTGCAACTGTATGGAATTGGTCGGTGAGATATGAACTAAACCAGGTAAGGGCTGCACCTTTGATACCAAACGTTTTTTTGAGACGGGAGAGAAGGATAGAGTGATCTATAGTGTCAAATGCTGCAGATAAGTCAGAAGAGTGAGAAGGGAGATTTTTCCTGAGTCAGAAGCATTTAGAAGCTTGTTTAACGTATGGACGAGGGTGGTTTCGGTGCTGTGGTAGACATGATAGGCAGACTGAAATGCGGGAAGAAGACTATTTAACCCTTTACCATTCGCATATCTTACAGAGAAACTCTCTGTAGTATTCAAAAATTCACACAGTTTTTTTAAGAAAATAAGGTACCTCAAGTACACAAAGTGCTGTACAGTTACTATTGTTCGCAGAGCATTCATATTTGGCCAAAATATTCATATGATGTCATACTTTGTTCTGCATACCAAGATGTGTGTCCTACCTACATGTGTCGTGCTGCTGTCCCCTTTGTCACCAAATAAAGGTAACATTGCAGTGACATCATGCTGTTAGTTTACAACTACCCTCTAACATACGCAATATACGAATGCGATTTTTTTCTTTTAAAGTGTGGTCCTGCCTGAATGTGTCCTCCATCGCATCCACCGTCATGGTAATCCAATTGAACATTCACACTTGTCACAAAATTACTGTCACCAAGTCTTCATTTTCTGAGTGGAAAATATTCAAAACATATTAAAAACAACATTGACTAATGCGCATGTATACATTATTTACAAAGATATGCTCACGCCTACTATTTACAAAAACACTGGTGTGTCCTTCACTAATAGCCAGTTACATGGCTGTCACAATGCAGGTGACACAGCCCTGTGTCACGTCCAGGTGTGTTGGCAGTGTTTCTCAGGTGAAAATACTGATTAATTTTGAGAAATCTGGTTTTCGTCATAATAGTACTGATCTATGACTCAGAAAATCTCAAATCAGTAGACCAGTAGAGATGAAGCCTTGGCAAACACTTGATCCCCATCATGATCAAAACTGACAGGTAAGCCCTAATTTCATCAGGTGTTGTTTCTGTCCATAATGGATCTATGACTAAGCCTTTCACGGCGATCTTTTGTCTGGCATAATTGTTAGTTTCATCTGCTGCAGTTTGAAAAAAAATGTTGGGGCACAAACAAAACAAAGTAATCTAAGGGCTTGGCATTCAGTGGGAGAGTTTGTGCCGGCCCAGTCGGCAGCGTGAAGTCTTGCACTGTGCAAGGCACTTGTGCGCTGCGCCATGTCGTCTGCTATGAAGCCAACGGAATGTTATCCTCAGCATCACTTTCCGACTCACTACCTTCTCCTATTTCATCTCCTTTTCCTACATCTACTTCAACATCAGATTCAACAGTTTATTCTCTTTCGAACTGTTCCACTTGAGCCAAAATATCTTCAATTTCCACATCAGTATATTCCTCCCAAATCGTATCCTCAATCTTGCTGCCATTTTTAGCTACAAGAAAGCGTGGGATAGACAAAGCCAGTCACTGGCCAATTTCTTGTGAATGGGAAGCTGTGTAGCACTGAATTTGGTGCCCATTCCTTCCTTAGTCTATGCTGACCTCAGTGGAATGTTCATTCATAGTGTGCGTGTACTAGGTAGAGCTTAGTGCATGAGGGAAATTCCTCACTAGGCTGAAATGACGTCAGGCAGGCTGCACCGGGGATAAATATACGGCGGGCTACAGCGGGTAAAAATGGGAAAGGGTTAAATGAAGATGTGGATGTTGAGTTGTTTCAGAACTACTTTTTCAAGGACTTTGGAGATAAAAGGTAGGTTAAAAACAGGCCTATAATCCTTCAGAATGTTAGGGTCGTGGTCGTGCTTTTTAAGTAGAGGTGTAACTATTGCAGTTTTGAGTTCTGATGGAAAAATTCCTGAAAGAAGAGATGAGTTTACAATCTTCGTGATAGTTGGTATAAGCTGCAGAAGGAAAAAAAGTATGTTCTTTCAGCTGCAGAAGGAAAAAAAGTATGTTCTTTCGAGCCAGAAGGCCCATAGAGCCGGAGCTTATCCCGGTTTCTGTAGCATTAAGCGAACTGATGGTTTTTCACCACCCCTGTGACAGGACACTAGTCTGTCGCCAGATACTTCCCCAGCAGAGCTGGTACCCACTTGTACACCTGGGTGGAGTGAGGAAAATAGGAGTAAAGTGTCTTTCCCAAGGACACAACACCGAGCCGAGCGGGGATCGAACCCGCGACTTCTGGATCACGAGTTGACCGCCTAAACCACTCGACCACGGTGCCTCCGAAGCTGCAGAAGGCACTGTGTGAAAAGAGAAGCAGGCATAGGATCAAGGTCGCATGATTTTATCGTCATTTCATTTAGAACTTTCCTGATTTCTTCCTCACTTGTTGGCTGAAAGGAAAGGAGAGGAGTGCCAGTGAATTGGGGATCAGGAGGTACAGGTTGGAAGGGAGTCTGATCCAGTCTGGAGCGAATGTTACGGACTTTGTCAGAAAAGAACAAAGAAAATATATCAGGAAGTTCAGAGTGACTGTGGACAGTAGGCAGAGGGCTCCAAGAAGAGTTGAAGTGAGGGAAAAAAGAGATTTCATGGATGTTGCATTGAGAACTTGAGCAGAGTAGTAGTTTGTCTTGACTGAGTGGATTAAGGTTTTGACTTTGTTGGTTTGTTTTTGAGAGAGCTGTTTGTTCATTTCAGTTTTTGTTTTTCACCACTGCCATTCTAGTTGTCGGCATTTGTGCTTTGCCACCAGGACATCATGGGTGTACCACGGGGCGAAAGGCCTATCAGGCAGAATATGGTCAGTGGGAGGTGCATGTTCATCAAGCAGTTGGCTGATAACAGTGTTGTAGTGTTTAGAAGGGTCAGTGTGGTCAGGGGTTTGTGTCAGGCGTTCAGCAGCTTGGGAAGAGAAAGTTTGAATATCAGTAGCCTTACGGTTACGATGGGTGATGCACTTCTTCTTTTTGATAGGTCTTACAATCATCATCATCAATGCCTTTGTGCCTTATTGGCACGTAGGGCAGCAACAAAAGTTCTCCACTCTGTCTGTCCTGGGCTAGCTTCTGAATGGTTCCCCAGGTATGTTGGAAGGTCTTCAGCTCTGCTTCACTTATTTTTGGCGCTTAAGACTTCCATCTTCCTGTCAGTGGCTTCCTTTCGGCTTTCACCACTGCCATTCATACGAGCATCTTCCGATGACTCTGGAAGCCCGTCACACCCAGTATTGTTAATTTCTTTTGTTGCTGTTTCCGTAACAATTAATTTTTTTACAGAACAGGGTTGTTAGCCCTGTGTCTAACCCCCTACCTGGGGGAAGGGTTCCACCTTAGTCGCCTTTTACGACATGCCTGGTTGGAGGGCAGAGATCCTATTCTTGCGATGCTCGCTTTGCAAGCATACCCCGGGAGTCCCACGGGGGAAGGTCTTACAATATTAAGGAAGAAAAGAATGGCAGAATGATCAGAAATCAGTTGGTCAGTGACGGAGACATGTTGTTTCCATATGCAAGCAAAACATATCTCCTTTAGAATAATTGGTGAACCAGCTTTGCTATTTCTGAAGAAAACTTCTTCCTCTGTATACTTATGGCTCTTTTCAGTATAAATGGCATCCCCACCTTCTGGAAATTCTGTGCTGAAATTTCCCCTTTTCTATCACTCCCTTTTTTTCAGTCTGAAGGCGTTTCAATGTTTCTGTGTCTGCCTGCAGGTGCTGACCATGGCTCCAGGCCTGACCCAGCTGGAGATCATCCCATTCCGTGTGGCCGCCTACAACCTGAAGAAGAAAGCCATGGACTACTTCAGCCCCGGCAACAAGGACGACTTCCTCTTCATTTCAGGCACCAAGATGCGCAAGATGGCCCGCGAGGGAACGCCCCCGCCTGACGGCTTCATGGCGCCCAAAGCCTGGAAGGTGATGGAGGAGTACTACCAGTCCCTGAAGTAGAGGCCGGGCCAGACCGACACAGCTCTGTTGGCCAGCACCAGTGCAGCTGAAGAACAATGTGCTTATCGTCCTTCTATGCTTTTCAGTACTCAAGAATGGATACTAGCCGCCTCAAGACAGTCCTTGTAAACATCCAGCTTTGATTGAGACTTTGCTTTTCTTTGATGAAGTTGAAACTGAATGATGTAACAAATTGAGATTTTGATTTTTAAAAAAACCCAGTCTCTATTATTGCCATAAGAAAAAAACAAAGAGTGCATGCAATTTTTCGGCATTGTGCTGAAGTTTGGAAGGAGATTAAAAGCTGCTTTGGAAGTAAAAACAGAAGCAAATATTTTAAAGCCCTCATATTGATGAGGACAGATTCACATTTTTAAACAGTAAATTTGATAACGGCTAGCAGGAAGACAGCGCAGTCCAGCCTAAAAAAATTTTTTTTTAAAAGATCGAAAGTCAACATTCAGTGCTATGAATGTAGAAGGATGAAAAGGGGCACATTTCATGTGTTCATGTGATGCTGTATAGTCAGATTGTCAGCAGTAAAGTTGTTAAATGGCTAGGTCCTTTCTCAAGTCCAGAAGTGGGTTCAGAATCATTCACTTTAATCATTTGTCTGTAGCTCTCAGTTTCCCTCAGTGTTGTGTTCAAATATTCTTGCCCTGGAACTGGATGTGTAAACATCATTTTCAAAATTTTCATGTCGGAATCATTCTACTGAGTTGTTTTTATTTCATGTACTGAAAAACTTCAAATTAAACAGAAACATACACGCCATTTTTAAAGGTGCTCTTAACTTTAAAAATAGATGCTGTTGTAGAAAATATCAGCTGTGGTAAACTGAACTTAAGTTACCCTCACTCAAAGAAAACACCGTTTTATTACTCTTCTCAGTTTCAGAACCTATTCATACTTTATGATACTCAGAACGCGCTTATGTATTCACTGTACTTTTATTCTGCAACAAATGTTCCAAGTATTTCTGTTTTAAAGATGATGGCTTTATTGTGTGAAAAGTGACTATACTGCTGATTCCTCAACTTCCTCTTCTTCTCTGTTAGGAGCCAAACTGAACGATGTATAACACTGTCACTGAAATGTGAGGAAAAAGCACAGTGGACTGCTAAAGGCTGCTTTTCGTATTTTGAACATTTCAAAATATGTTCTTTGATATGCATGAAATTGTCAAACTCGTGTAACTTTCTTTTTCTCGAAGTAAGTCTTTAACCTGATCATATAAGTGTACTTTATACCAATGTGTTCTTACAGTCTTAAGGATTTTAAATTATTTTATAAGTGCTTGTTGCCTTCTTTTTATTTTACGTTGTAAATCAAATCTGTCAGAACATTGATCCAGTGAATAAAAAGATCATTAAAAATTCTTTCAGGCAAATGACATAATAGTGCCACAGGCTAAAATCATCAAATGTGATTGCAGGATATATGCGTAGCTCCAGACAAATTTTAAGAATTTGAAAGAGCTGAATCAGAATGCCATGAATTGTCATATTGACACAGCAATCACACATTATTTAGATGTGGATTCATGAGCAATTACTCATGTTTTTATATACATATATTTTACACAAACAAAGGATATGAAATAAAGAATCAACATGGTTGATTTGAGCGTGTGTATGTTAGCATAAGAATAGCAAAATAAACTTGAGCAGTATTAGGATGGATGGTTTGGAAGTTAACTTTACATGGGTTTATTTACTGATGAGCATGCACAAAAGAAAGCACCTGTGCTGGACCAAAAAAAGTTAACGTGATGATTTTTGTTCATTGCAACTTGACAGGGAGATATTGACAGGGTATAAATCAATGCCAGGTGTTTTTTTCAGTCTTTTGGGGGGGGTTGGGGGTAGGTGGGTTGTCTGTTTGTTTGCGTGGGGTTTTTTGGGGGTAGGGGGGGGGGGGGGGGGGGGGGGGTGTTAATATCCTGCCTTATTTCGCCACCATCTCCAGTTCTCTGAATCTACCCACCCATCCCTATAGCCTCTCCCCAATTGCACACACACACACACACACACACCCCTCTGAATTGTTTAAAGAAATGTAAACAATATGTGTCAACTCAAAAAAGTGATTTGAAACAAGGTTTTAATGTGATATTTTATTGATTTTGGAAAAAGCTGTGAAAAGAGTTGTGATTTTTGTAATATGGGTGGTTGTTGGGTTTTTTTACAGGAGTTATTGTTGAGTGATCATGACCAAAAACGTTGCTGAGCATACTGTTTTCATAATGTTCAGAACAGTAGTAGTAACTAGATTTGACATGTTTAGTTTGTGTCACGTTTTCTGTCTCCCCTTCTCTGGCAGTAAGTATATCCTGGTTTCTTTCTCATTCTTTGTCCTGTACATATGTACTCAAATCACTCACGCTACCCTACAAACACAAAATGTTCAGCTACAGAGATAACCAGATTTTAAGGCTGTAACGTTTTATATTTATATTTTTTTATATCATCTTTTTTCTTAGGAATGTCTTATTAGTTAAACCTGTTAGTAGAGGTACATATATATATATATATGTGTGTGTGTGTGTGCAAAAGAAGCTGCGTAGAGTTCTTTCGGTTATGAGGTCTGTCTCGTTTCCTCCCAGTTCAGTACACATTGGTTTACCAATCTACCTGCTTTTGTATGGTGGTTTTGTTGTTATGGTGAAATACTACCAGTATTTGTTGCAGATTAAAGACACGTGGGAGAGCAGCCTGGGCTGTGTTTATCATTTTGACTTGACAGAGTGAGTGGGTGGGTGTGTGTGGATGACAAGTTGGTATGATCTGGTGAGAAACCAGCTGCCATGGTGCAGTGGTTAGCACCCTTGGGTTACCGACAGGAAGGTCACGGCTTCTAATCCCATAAGAGTCATAGGGATTTTTTGGACTCAGGGCGGTTCCTACCCAGAAGATTGGGACCACACAGCGGAGCTTCATCCACTTAACGGATGCGAGTTTGAGAGTGTTGCTCAAATTACCTGACCAACACTGCAGGTGTCTGTATCTCTCAGGCCTGGTTGACGCTGGGATATATTATGATAGTCAGTGTAGAGTACAACCCTGTCAAGACGTCTCAAAGCATATGCACTTCCACAGCAGCATCTTTAGTCACCCTCATTTTCATGATCATCATACAATAAAAATAAAAATTGCCTCTGATTTGGTGGTCCCTGTTGCTCTAGTCTCATGGTGACCTCAGATTCGGTTTTCTCAAACACTTCTGTGCCTGTGGAGAGTTTGTGTCAAGGGATTTGGGGTTGGGGGTTCAATGGGGATGGTTGTTGGAGCGATATTGTGGTGATCGCCACCTTGGGTGGGCAACTCACTCTGTCTGGCTCCTTGACTGAGCTATTACTGTCGTTAGCAGGGAACTTAGTAGGTGGTGTCCTGCATATGTTAGCTCAGAACAGGCACCACTGAACACCACCAAAGTGACCCAGCAGCAGTGCAGGGCCCCTCTGGCTGATGGCAGCCTGTATTGATGGGCTCCCTATGGACTTCTGACCCTGAGGATGCGACATAATGAATCTGGATATGGCTGTGGTGGGGAGATTGGAATGAGCGACATGGGAACAGCAGGACAGGAATGTCACAGAAGATGAGGCAGCAAAAAAAAAAATCTGGTGAGAATGGCCATAAGATTGCAAGACCCTATTTTGTAAAAGCATTTAAGTCTATTGTCAAAAGTAAACATTATGAGACGATGAATCGACAGTAAGTTATTCCCCCTCATGAGGATCGCTAGCCAGTGTACAAATAAACAATTAGGATTTCTGACCAAAATCCCATTTCACACAGTATGTTTCCCCCATAGTCAACAATGTGCAGGTCTACATGGTGACAGACAGAACTAACAAACTATACAGGACCATCTACCACTGGCCACAGAAGGGCCACCAGAGGAGAACCAGCACTGCTGCTGTGTCACTGTATGGTGAATCAACGATTACAAACCTCTTTGGAATATGAGAGGTTCATGGTTTGAATCCGCTATGCAAGAAGGGGGGTGCTCTTTCCTTTCAGTTTGATTTGACTGGAAAATTGAACTGAATGTCTAGTCTTTCAGAGTAGACTCTAAACCAGTCGGACTTGTAAGCATGCTTACGGACTTGTGCATGTCAAAGAACCCATGACAGTTGAAAAGTGGAAAGAGCAGGGAGGTACCTCCCAAATGTTGTGGCAAAAGTGGTAAGTTTAATTCCCAACTGCATGCTTGCAGTCAAAATGCTTTCCCAAAATCTCTCCTCTGGTGAACTTTGGAGCTCTAGCCAAGGAGCAAAAAAAAAAGAAGCTTACCTTGACTGTCCAACTTCTTTCTCGACTCCTTGAGGAGTCGTTGACTGTTCAAGCAGTAAGGCATGGGCAAGACGACCCTAGCGGAGCCTATGCCTTTCAAGAGTAGCGGGCAGTGCATGCTGGGTATGTTCATGTTATCCTTTCTCTTTTTCAGTCCTTGGCTGAAGCTCAACAATGGTGAGCTCTTGCGTATGCAACCATTTTTGCCCTCCATTAATTAAGGTAGCCGCAATCTGACTTCGGGGATTGTGACAGGCCTCTGGCATCCCCACCAGGGGGAACTTAAAACGATCACTACCTAACTTTCCTGGGAACATCTATTGTTTTGTCGGATTCGCACACGAAAGTGTCAGATTTCAGTATTGTTTGTTTTGCTGTCTGCTGGGCGTTGACAGGCCACCTGGTGAAGGACAGGAGAAGATCAGTTTCCACACAAAGTTTCCAGCAGGCCCGGAGAGCAGTTCTTATCTCTGTTGGGCCTGTCCACTTTATGACAACAGCCACTTTAGGACACAATACCGTCCTCGGTACAAGAGCATCACCGCCCATTGTCTTCTCTTTTCCTGTCTTTATCTGTATTATATATACATATGAGAGTGGCATTTTTTCGACAGAATTTTGCCAGAGACAATACTTGTTGCGGCGGGTTCTTTCACATGCGCTAGATATGTGATGCACACGCAACTTCAATTTATCTCAACCAAAAGACTAGCACCCTGACCACCACTCAAGGTCTAGGCGGGTGTGTTGCTTCTGTACCACGTTTTTAGGCTGACATATTGACACAGCAACCCTTTCTATTCCGTCTGTCTTTCTCTGTTACGTGCGGAATACACAGAACCACTGTTGGTGGTGTTGCATCACAGTAAGTAGAATCTGCTGACTGACCACAAATAAAAGTAAGTTTCCTGTACTCACTTGAACAATTACTATGTGTCTGTGCTCTCACTCAAGTGAACACAAAGCTTGCTTGTTCGTTGGGAGACTGGGACTATTGTTTCATTTGAAGTCTGTTCACTCTAGGTGATATTTAACTTAAACAAGAATCGATTTCAAATAGCACCGCCCGCGCGCGCACACACACACACACACACACACTTAAAAGTGTGCGCGTGTTGTGTGTGTGTGTGCCTCTCTCTGTGAGTGTGTGTGTGTGAGTATTTTATGTATTTTGTAATGTATTATTTTATTGATTTTCTTCTCTTTTTTTATTTCTTATTGGTAAAGGTTGTAATAATGTAGTACTTCAATATCATCATTAAGCAATGTTTGTTCTTAGATAGATACTTACTTTACTTTACTTTTTCCTTCCGCTTGTACTCTGTGGCGTCGCCGGGAGATAAAACTGTCTGTCTGCTGCAAGGCCGGTAGCTAGTAGGCCTAGGAGGGACAATCCACGGGCTTTCATTGTTTCTGCCATGGATCACTCCAGCGTCGCCTGGGTCTACCTCTGGCCCTCGTCCCAGAGTACCTCAAGTTGTAAGCACGCAAGGCTGGCTGGTTTGGCGGCATCCGTGTGGGGTGCCCGAACCACTTTGTTCGTTGTTGTTCAATATGGTGTGGGATGGGTGTGGCTCCTACCATGTCTCTGATCACCTCGTTTCTTATCTTGTCTCTCCTGGTCTTGTTGACGGCTTTCCTCAAGCACTTCATCTCACATGTTACCAGTTTCTGCTCCAGGGCTTTTGTCAGGGGCCATGTCTGGCACTGGTAAGCTTGTCTTTGTTATCATTGATCATGTCTTGATCGTCAGCAAACAGAAGTTCGTTGAGTGCCTCCAGGTCTGAGTTGGCTTCCTTTGTGATCTGATCCATATATATGATGAAGAGAAGAGGGGAAGGACGCAGCCCTGTCTCACCCCAGACGTCACAGGGAACCAGTTGGAAAGTCCACTTGGAGTGCGAACTGCGCTCTTGCTGTTGTTGTATACAGCTCTGATGTTATCTAAGAGCTGCCCCTTGATGTCATTCTGCTCCAGGACCCTCCAGAGCTTAGATAGATGGCTTGACGAAAAAAGCATATGCATTGCTTATTCAATGTACCATCTAGAAATAAAATTTTGACTTGACTTGAGACGCACACTTTTTGCTGGATTCCTTCGCATTGTGGTATTTTCTTTAAATTAATGAAAAAGTTGACAGAATAGCAAAATGTGGAGCTAAGCATACTAATATAATGGTTCCTGCGGCATAATGTCCCCTTATCCATTCATGAGGCCTACAGCATGTTACAAAATGCATGTTGGAAACATTTTAAAAAGAAACTACAAGATATTGGTTCTCCCTGGAATGATGATATCACCCATGTATAATCCTTAGATAAAGATCAAATGCAGTAACTCACATGAATATAGAAATGTTGTATCTCTTATCTACAAGTTTTATGCTCAATGCTTTTAGAACTTCTTTTTTTTAAGCAACATGTATCTGTAGCGAAAATATGACCATTGCTTATTCTTTTAGAATGCAGAGATTTGAAAAACTTTTTACCTGTTTTCACAGTCTGTTGCTTAGAGCAAACTCTAAAAGACATTCCATTACTGAAAGAAAATTAATTGTATTGTTATTAAATCATAGTCCTTTAATCAGATTCTAATAGTATAACGATCTATACTAGTTACATGAATTGAAAAACTATTGTTTAAGCTGTTGTTTCTTTTTTTCTCAACTTTCTTCTTTTATGGTTTTAATTGTTGTGTCTTATAGTTGTTTCATGCGGATAATTAGCTAAGTGCATCACACACCACACACACACACACACACACACACACACACACACACACAGCTTACTCATTCACGCTTTCATTCACGCTTTCCCGTCTGATACAACTAATTAGTGGAAGGACGTTAAATTGAAGAACACACAAACACACACACACACACACACATCGGTTCGATTCCCGTGCTTGGGATATTTTCCCCTGGAGTTAACATCAGTGCTGACTCCACTCTCCCCAAAAGTCCTTCAGATGAGTCTATAAACCGAGGCCCCGTGTGCGAACGCACAAAGAACATCTTGCGCACACGTTAAATCCTGTTCCGCTTTTTGTAAGAGTAGGCCATTGTGTGCCGGTGGGAACAGATGACAGAATTAAGTAAACCGCATACACACGGGGACTGGATGTAAAAAAGCACATAAGTGCTTATTCCATTATCCTCGATATAAAAGAATAAAAAAGAATAACACAACACACACACACACACACACAAAGCGTCAACTCTTGCTGCTCGCTAGGCACACACTCCAGTATGCGGGCTATGTGGGGGTGTAGTGTGCAGCTAGCTCACTCGTCACGTCACAGTAGCCTAGCTTTCAAAACACACCCCAACAGACCTTCCATTCACGCACGCCTTAACCTTGCGACCTCGGACCGCCTTCCCTTCCTTCCTTCCCACTCGGCCTAGTTCGTACACACACACACACACACGCACTCCCACATTCTCACAAACACAGGCCCGAGTTTCTGGTAGGCTACGGCTTGGGACTAGGGCCTAGCCTATGAGTCAGCTGTCAAAGTGACGCCATAGCAGCAACTTAGCTGACACCAAATCTGTGAAATCCTTTCTTTCTGTTCGCGTTCTTGGTTGACGTAGCCAAGTTTTATGCCAGTTTCTTAGTTGAACTTGTAGGGCAACATACTAACCTGATTGTGTGACGTGAATGCGAGTTTTTTAATGTGTGTTTGTAATTTAAGCTTGCGGGTTTTGTGTACATGTTCTCGGAGGCTTACTGAGGCGAAATCGTCCACTGTCATGTGTAGGCCTACTATACTGGATCAGTATTCTCTTAAGAGTTTTATATTTTAAAGTCTTAGGACATTTTTTTAACTAAAAACTTTTAAACTGAAGAGGGCAATCCGTGATCATTTTGTTTTTTTTAATTTTAACTTTCAAGCAGCCAATAACCTAAAAATGATTTAGTATGTTAGCATCCCATTTGACAGAGATTCAAAATTTGGAACATTAGTTCAAGATTCGCGCATTAATTTGATTCAAGTGCACTTAGCCTGCAGGCAAAAACAAGACCTCATATCAACCTGGGGAAAAAACCCACACAAAACAAAACAAACAACAAGGAAAACAGCGAAACTGCTTATTCAGTAACTAACTGTGTGTGCCCCCGCCAAAGACAAAGGAACAATGAGACTGTGGAGTGGAGGAATGTCAACCCAATTTAGGTTAGCAATGCTAGTGGTGCTGTGTGTTGCACGTGCCGTTACAGCAGATTTCAACCTGGTAAGTGTTGTTCGGTTATACCACTAAAACTGTGTGTGTGTGTGTGTGGTTGTGTTGGTGTGTGTGTGGTTGTGTGTGTGAGAGAGACACAGAGACAGAACAGAGACAGACAGACAGACAGAGAAAGGTGGTGTGTGTGTGTGTGTGTGTGTGTGTGTGGTGTGTGTGTGTGTGTGTGTTTGGTCATGGTTAGTGGTGTGGTGGTGGTGGTGGTGGTGTGTGTGTGTGTGTGTGTGTGTGTGTGTTCTTTTATATCGAGGATAATCGAATAAGCACTCATGTGCTTTTTTACATTTAGTCCCCGTGTGTATGCATTTTTGTAAATTTTGTCATCCCTTCCCTCCGGCACACGATGGCCTACTCTTCCGAAAAGCGGAACGGGTTTTAACGTGTGCGCAAGATGTTCAGCGTGCGTTCGCACGCGTGATCTCGGTTTATATAGTCTTATCCGAAGGACTTTGGGGGGAGGAGTCGGCACTGATGTTAACTCTGTGTGTGTGTGTGTGTGTGTGTGTGGGTGTGTGTGTGTGTGTTGTTGATGTGTGTGTGTGTGTGTATGATGTGTGTGTGTGTATGATGTGTGTGTGTGTGTGTGTGGTTGTGTGTGTGAGAGGACACAGGACAGAACAGAGACAGACAGACAGAGAGAGACAGAGAAAGAGTGTGTGTGTGTGTGTGTGTGTGTGTGTGTGTGTGGCGGTGACAGTAGCTCTCTAGTTGACATTTGGCAGGTGACTCAGTTGTACTGACTCTGCTGTCAACTCTGTGGCGTGACACCGAAAAGTTCACATGAATACCATTGCCTCTGAAGAGAGACTGTGCTGCTTACCCCCCCCCCCCCCCCCCCCCTCTCTCTCTTCCCTCTCTGTCTCTGTCTGTCTACCTCTCTCTCTCTCTCTCTCTCTCTCTCTCTCTCTCTCTCTCTCTCTCTCTCTCTCTCTCTCTCTCACTAATAAAAGGCTTCGAAGTAATTTACTGAAATTTAGGCTAAGATTGTGTGGCCTTTTGAACTGCAGACAATGGTATAATTATTACAGAGGAGACAGACAACAACTCATGTCCAGCATGTGGAGAAGAAGAAGACGAATTTCATTTTTTGTTTGCTTGTAGAACTTCTCATGAAACTCGCCCCCCAAAATTACTTTTTTGGACAAACCCAACCAACAGGTCCACCAATATTGTACAAAAGGTGCTATCTTCATATAATATGTCCGAGCTTAAATCTTTAGCAATATATGTAACGCAGGCTCTAGATAAACGTAAGCAAACTATGAATCAAACAGGTTCTATACGTAATAACTGAAAATATTGGTTGGCATTTATCTGGACTTTGGATTATTACTAATGTCCTTTTCATACTCATTCCTATGTTAATATGACTTTACAATTGCCCCCTTTGACTGATGGATTTGTAGCTTTTGTCAAATAAAATTCGTTCATTCGTTCATTCATTCATTCTCTCTCTCACACAAATATGTGCGTGCATACTCACTCACATACACATCCGCACACACATAAACCAGAGCACATACACAAACAGTGACATACACACACACAAGGGGGGGGGGGGGGGGGGGGGGGCTATTCTGTCTGTCTATCTCTGTCTGTCTGTCTCTCCTTCTCTCTCACATACACACACATACACACACGCACGCACGCACATGCGCACGCACGCACGCACGGATACACACACGCTTTTGCACTCATGCACAGGGAAAGAGAGAGAAATTGAGGGGGGTGGGAGATAGTCCATTTAACTGTGGACTTTGAGCCTTCTAAACCAACGAAGATTGAAGAAGAAGGGGATGAAACACTGAGAAGGAGGAGGAGGGAGGAGGATAAAGAAAGTAAGAAAGAAAGAAAGAAAGAAAAAGAGAAGAAAGAAAGAACTTGAGGAAGAATAAAGAACAACTACCACTCTTTTTTCCCCCATTTCTTCACCATTAAGAATGAGTTATAAAGTTGTTCGGGGACGGGATAGCTCAGTGGTCGGAGCACTCGCTTTCCCCAGCCAATGTTAAGCAACAATGAGCGTGGTTAGCATTTGGATGGGTGACTGTTTATGCGTCTTGACTTCAATACAATCCCCGAGTTGGCTCAGTTGTAAAAGGGTACCTTCCCTCTTTAGGGTCAGGGAAGGTAAAGCAGCGAGGGAGAGCCCTCGATATGCTGGCCCCAGGAGAAGCTGAGGTCTCTGATGCCGCGCTCCCGTACGACCACATAGGTTATGGGACACCTTTACCTTTTATAAAGTTTGCAACACTGCATGTTTCAGGACACACCAGGAAGCCGGAGATGGGGCCACACTCCAGCGATAGGACATGGCCCAGGACACCCTGGCCACAGCCTTAAAGACAGTCACGGTCACAAACTGCGAGCCCAGAGACCAAGACCCAGTCTTCAGAGTCACGCTAACCCCAAACCCCGGAAGAGAAAGACCTTGAGAGAGAAGGTAGTCTCCGAGGACATGCTGAACAAATACAACCGCTCTGACTGCGACGTTCATCTACACTCGAGTCAAGGAAGCAAGGAGAGTCTTGCAGCCATGATGAAAAACGTCAACTACGTCCTGTGCCAGTATTACGGCCCTGGTCAAGCTGGCGCCCTTGCAACAGAAAATGTCTGCAACGCCGCGTGCGGAAATGCCAAGTCCCGGAGCAGTGCGGAGCCACCAAGCTGAAAGAACACAGACCATGCCGAAGAAGACGCGGTCGATGTTCTTCAGTTGCCAAACACGCCGTGAAATACTTCCATCAGCAAAACCAGCCTCGGATCGGGCGAGCGCTCTACGAGGCTTTCTACGACAGCTGGACGCCGTGGAGCGCGTGCACACGCTCGTGCAAGCAGAGGCGACGTCGGGTGTGCATGGTGCGCGAAGTCTGTCAGAACGACCTTGTGCAGCAGAACAGACGATGCAGTGTGCCTGGGAGTCGGTGTGAGAGAAAGCATAAGCCGAGACCCCCTAAAGCGACAGGGGCAGCGGAGGAGACCGCCTCCACTACAGCATCTCCTGCAGTGAAGGGGCCGTCGTCCACAACCACGGAGCAGAGCAGCGTTCAGAAGAAGGGGGGCAACAGGAAACCCAGACCTAAACCCAGGAAGAACGGGAAGTACGGCGGTGATCAGGACAAAGGTAGTGTGTGTGTGTGTGACATAACCTGTGGGGTGGTTGGTGTGGTGTGGGGTATTGCATTGCATTGTGTTGTGTTGTATTGTATTGTGTTGTATTGCATTGTGTTGTGTTCTGTTGTATTATGTTCTGTTGCGTTGCATTATATTGTGTTGTGTTCTGTTGTATTGCACTGTATTGTATTGTTCTGTTGCATTGCACTGTATTTTGTTGTATTGCATAGCATTGTATTGCACTGTATTCTGTTATATTGCATAGCATTGTATGATATTGAGTTATGTTGTATTGCATTGTATTGTTTTGTATTCTGTTGTATTTATTGCATTGCATTGCAAAGAAAGATCGTCTAAACTCATTTTTGTCTCATTCAGTGCTGTTTAAGTTCTCAAGATTTACCTTGATGAAATATTGTCTTTGAAAAACAAACAACAACAAAAAGAACACACACACACACATTTCTCCTGTCTGCCAGGATTAGGACGACAGACCTCCATGACTTTATTAGTAATTACACTTGTTCTGGTTTCCTCATGTCATAGTCCCAGAGAAGCAATCCGAGTTAGGGACAGTACCATCAAGCAACCACCACCACTACATTATACTTTATGATACTGCCGACTGGTTTATGCTGTACTCTCAAGATTTTGACTATTGTTATGCAGGTTTAGCATGCCTTCACCACCATCATCCCAATCGATTCCAACGTCTTCAGCGAGGATTTAAAACAGCTCCAACATATTTATATTCAGAAAACGGGACTTGCTCGGCTACCGGTCTGGTGAAACAGCTCCACTGGCTTCCTACATAAGCAAGAGTAGCATATATTAACTTGTTATTCAGGCCTATCGATATTTTGCCGGTACCCTGCCAGTCCAGTCTACCTATTCTCTGTGCTTAGCATCTGCGTGGCTTCACACCGTCTTCGATCCAGCAACCAGAAACTTGAGAAAGTTCTTGCAAGATCGAAATCAGAGTATAACACCGTTGGGGACCAGGTTTTCTTACCAAGCCTGGCGGCTCAACTGACAGTCTGCCTTTAAGTACTTCAGCACAGATCTCTCTCTCTCTCTCTCTCTCTCTCTCTCCTCTCTCTCTCTCTCTCTCTCTCTCTCTCTCTTTGCCTTAGAGTTCACCTTTGGAACATTTTTTTTCTCTTTTTTCCCTTCTGCTAGAGCTCGAGGTCCACCAATGGTGGGATTTTGTGTATGCAACCGTTTTTACCCACCACGAAGGTAGCTGCATTCCGACTTTGGGGAAGTTTTCATCATAGTGATCGCACTCATTTCAGTCCATCCATTAAAATTTTAGTGATAGCTTTACACTCAGAGTTAGGACTGCTGAATACTATGGTTTCCCTCATTTCAGAAATGATTTTCTCAGTACTCGATTCTACACTGATAAAGTTCATAAAGTGATCAAAGTAACAAAGTAGATCGGTCTTCAGCGCACATTAATTTTAGAAAGTGAGTCCTGGGTTCGATCCCCGTTTGAACCTGAATTTTTTCCCCATCCACTATACTTTGAGTGATGGCTTGCGTACTAGTATTTCTGTAGAAACGATTAACCGAGGTCCCATGGGCCACACACATTCAATGCACATGAAAGAACCCACGGCAAAATTCTATAGAAATCATTCCACTCTCTTTGGGGAATCAATACACATTCAGACAAGGAGAAAATAGGTGGCGCTGCTCTTGCGGTGACGCTCTCTCGTGGAGAGCAGCCGAAATTTCACGCAGAGAAATCTGCCGTCGAAACACTGACACATGGCAGCCGGGTGTGATGTGGTGATGGAACTTGAGACCTTCAGAGCTTGTCCCCATGTGAGCAACACACTTGAATTCATGACTCCCAACCCAGAACCCAAATATGACATCTTTGACAGAACATGACTGTAACTCTTCAGTATCAAACCAATCACTGATTAATAATAATAATAATAATAATAATAATGTATGGAATTTAAATATGATTGTGTTACAGAGGACAGGGAGGAGGCAGAGAGCGGGGAGGAGGAACTGTGGACAGCACAGAGAAACTGTGGACTACGACCTCCAGCCAAACGAGGGTCCTACAGGGTGGTGGGGGGACAGGAGGCCCAGAGACTCAGCTGGCCTTGGCAGGTAGGCTGCAGTACACTGGCCACAGCTCTCTTCTGGATCTCCCCATGTCTGTCAGTGTACAGCCAGGTGCACGGTGGTGGGGTGGTAACACACCGGTGTGTAAGGCAAAGGGTCAGGGTTTCAGTGATTCCTGTTGATTCCTGATAGAGCTGGTCCTGTCCACAACATGCATTTAGCACATGTGAAGTAGCATGCCCCCACCAGAGTTGTTGTTCCTGGCAGAATTCCGCAGCCTGAAAAGGCCACACTCTCTTAGGCAAACAAATACACTTGCAGACAAGAGGGGAGGGGGGGGGGGGGGGGGGGGGGAAAGGAAAGGGGTGGCATTGCACTGGTGGTGAGGTGCATTTCTGGCAGAGAAATCTGCCATGACTTAAAGTGCCGTGTACAGGCGCATGATAGGCATGCACAGGCACATCTTGTACAGGCGTATGATACACATAAGTAGATGAGAGTTAGAGTATCGCTCTGTATTCATTGTCTTGCCTCGTAGTATCACAGCACGAAGTTCTGATATGAATACAGGTAAGACCCGTGGGTTGGCCTGTAGGCTAATATGTTGAATGGTTTTGAGAAAGATATTATCTTGTAGTGTAGTGTAGTGTAGTGTAGTGTAGTGTAGTGTAGTGTAGTGTAGTGTAGTGTAGTGTAGTGTACTATAAATATTGTATTGTCGCGCAAACTATTCCAAGTGGTCAAAACACAAAAGTTGCATCTAAAGTATTCGAACAAAAAAGTTGTAATACTAGAGTATATTGTGTTGTTATGGCAGGTGTTCATACACGTACAGGTGAGACTTCATATTTCATTTATTCACGATAATTATAGTATTGTCACCTGACTCCATCGCTCAGTATTTTCTTTGGGCCCTGTGAAGTCGTTGTCCCGTGTGGATGCGGGGGACCTGTCAGTATAGATAACATCCCCACCTGGAAATTCTCTGCTAGGAATTTCCTCTTTTCTATCCCTCTCTTTGTCTCTGCCTTGTTCCTTTTCTTCCTATCATCTTTTTCTTATCTACTTTCTGCCTCCTTGGTCCATTCTCCTGCCTTTTCACATAAAAGACTTCTCTCCCTTGCCGAAATCAGATGGGCTTGGCCTGACCGATAGAAATAGTTTCTGTCTGAAAGTTCCACAAGAAGAAGAAGAAGTCGTTTGGCACTGAGCTGAACTGTTCAGGCACTGGTGTGTTTCAGGCTGTCTGATCATGGTGGGGTTCTTCCCTCTTCAGATTGTGGATTGGCGGCTGGGTATCTCTCTTCCTAGCATCCCCAGCACTGGCCATGGGTGGCCTGCTCTAGCTTCTACACCAAAGATGGACAGTTGTAGAGGGTTTTTCTTGTCAGTGTTGTGCAGGCTATTTTACTATACTGACCCGATCTCGGTTTCTAAATGTGATCCAAAGACCTTTCAGAGTAGGCCGGGTATCACTTGCCTGACTTCAGGAAATATCACCTCAAACTAACACCTCAGTGAAGACTCGGAACCTGCACCTTCGGTTAGTGTATGGTAATTTTGACACTGTGTAACACCCACACGCCCTGAATAGATACATAGTATTTATTCATAGGACAAGATGAGTGTAATGTAAGTTGAATATCTCTTTGGGGAGGGGGAGATTTTTTGATCCTCGGCTAGAGCTCCAGGTTCACCAATGGTGAGATTTTGCGCGTGTGGGACCGTTTTTGTCCAGCATTTAGGTAGCCACGTTCCGACTTCGAGCACACCTCATGTTTGAAGACAATCGTTGGGTACAGGGCTTCTGAAATCACCTTGTTTGTCTATGCTGGCTGGCATCGTGGAGGGTGCAGAGTGGCCAGGTGAGGTTCAGGTGTGTTGATAATGATTGCCCCTGCTGCAGGTGTGTTGATAATGATTGCCCCTGCTGCAGGTGTGTTGATAATGATTGCCCCTGCTGCAGGTGTGTTGATAATGATTGCCCCTGCTGCAGGTGTGTTGATAATGATTGCCCCTGCTGCAGGTGTGTTGATAATGATTGCCCCTGCTGCAGGTGTGTTGATAATGATTGCCCCTGCTGCAGGTGTGTTGATAATGATTGCCCCTGCTGCAGGTGTGTTGATAATGATTGCCCCTGCTGCAGGTGGCCATCCTGACTCGCTGGCAGGAGCAGTACTGTGCCGGCACGCTTATCTCCCCTCAGTGGATCCTCACCGCCGCTCACTGTGTCCGCAAGAGAGGTCGGCGCCGTCGCATCGTCGTTCGGGCTGGAGAGCACAATTTGGCGGTGCGTTTGGGTCTGTGTCTATAATTACAGTTCTGCTATAGGCCATTGGATAGGACAGTTTGGGGTGATTGGGGACAGGACAGCTCAGTGGTCACAGCACTGGCTTTCCCTCTGCTAAGGTTAAGCAGCATCGAGCGTGGTTAGGCTACCAGTTGGATGGATGACTGTTTGCACGCTTTGGCTTCAGTACAGTCCCTCAGTTCATCCAGCTGTAATGGGTACCTGCCTCTTTGGGGTCAGGGAAGGTAAAGCAGCGAGGGAGAGGAGGTGGGTGCCGCCCTCAATATGCTGAACCTAGAGAAGCTGAGGTCTCTGACACCTGGCTCCCCTACGACCTTATAAGTAATGGGACACCTTTACCTTTTACTATAATGAATGACAACAGTTACAAATCCATAGCCACCTATGTGTGCTGTTCAGTGACGTCCCACGTGAATTTCTCGTCTTTTTGAGAAAATAAAGCAGTTGTATTACATTGTCCTTCCAAGAGCTGACAAAACAGACTAACTAGCTGTTTGCTGTGATGTGGATGTTAGATCCAGTGATATCGTTCTTTGTGGTGAGTGCCAAATGAGCTGTAAAGCTGTGTGTGTGTGTGTGTGTGTGTGTGTGTGTGTGTGTGTGTGTGTGTGTGTGTGTGTGTGTGTGTGTGCGCGCGTGCGTGCGTGCGTGCGTTCGTGCGTGCGTGCGTGCGTGTGTGTGTGCCTTGGAGGTAGGAAGGTAAAGAATTGGAAATAGCAGACCGAATTTCGTTTCAGTGAGTGTGCGCTCATTTTGAACGTCTGTGACGTTTTTGCGTGCAGTGTGTGTGTGCGTGTGTGTGTGCGTGCGTGTGTGCGTGCGTGCGTGCGTGCGTGCGTGCGTGCGTGCGTGTGTGTGTGTGTGTGTGTGTGTGTGTGTGTGCGTGCGTGCGTGTGTGTGTGCGTGCGTGTGTGTGTGTGTATGTGTGTGTGTGTTTGTGTGTGTGTGTGTGTGTAATGCACGTGCAAAATAAACCGACATACTTACACCTACTTCTCTCCATCAACGACATATTTCATTACATCATTACATTTTCCACAGGAATTCGAAGGCTCAGAAGAAGACCTCAAGCCACAGAGGGAGTACCCCCACCCCCACTTCGACTACACCACCATCACCAACGACATCGCCCTGGTGCGGCTGAGGACACCCATCAAAGAGCGCTCCCATCCCGGGTATGCCTGCCTACCCGACCCGGGCTTCACCCCAGACCGCGAGTCTCTCTGCTACGTGATCGGGTGGGGGAAGCGGCGCAACACTCACCTCTTCGGCGCGGAGGTGCTCCAGGAGGCGGAGCTGCCCCTGGTGACTCGTCGGCAGTGTCAGAGGATGTTCGACTACCACATCAACGACACCCAGGTGTGTGCCGGCTTCAGGCGGGGCGGCAAAGACGCCTGTGACGGGGACAGTGGGGGACCCTTGTTGTGCCCCAAGACCAGCGCCGGGGTCACGCGCTGGTTCCTGGTGGGCATCACCAGTTACGGGGAAGGGTGTGGACGGAGGGGCAAATTCGGAATCTACACCCGTGTGACGAGCTACCTGGGTTGGATCAATGACACCACCCGGTTACACTGAGGGTGGGGAAGAAGATAACGAGGGACATCTTCTAGTTATACTGAGGGTGGGAAGAAGATAACTAGGGACACCTTCTGGTTACACTGAGGGTGGGAAGAAGATAACGAGGGACATCTTCTAGTTACACTGAGGGTGGGAAGAAGATAACGAGGGACATCTTCTAGTTACACTGAGGGTGGGAAGAAGATAACGAGGGACACCTTCTAGTTACACTGAGGGTGGGAAGAAGATAACGAGGGACATCTTCTAGTTACACTGAGGGTGGGAAGAAGATAACGAGGGACACCTTCTAGTTACACTGAGGGTGGGAAGAAGATAACGAGGGACATCTTCTAGTTACACTGAGGGTGGGAAGAAGATAACGAGGGACATCTTCTAGTTACACTGAGGGTGGGAAGAAGATAACGAGGGACATCTTCTAGTTACACTGAGGGTGGGAAGAAGATAACGAGGGACATCTTCTGGTTACACTGAGGGTGGGAAGAAGATAACGAGGGACATCTTCTAGTTACACTGAGGGTGGGAAGAAGATAACGAGGGACATCTAGTTACACTGAGGGTGGGAAGAAGATAACGAGGGACATCTTCTAGTTACACTGAGGGTGGGAAGAAGATAATGAGGGACATCTTCTGGTTACACTGAGGGTGGGAAGAAGATAATGAGGGACATCTTCTAGTTACACTGAGGGTGGGAAGAAGATAATGAGGGACACCTTCTAGTTACACTGAGGGTGGGAAGAAGATAACGAGGGACATCTGCTAGTTACACTGAGGGTGGGAAGAAGATAACGAGAGACATCTTCTAGTTACACTGAGGGTGGGAAGAAGATAACGAGGGCTATGAAGGACATGTTGAGATCATGTTGATCAACTCAGCATTGACTATTATATATTCTCTATACACAGTTATTGCTGGAGCTAGGCTGCATTGAATGTTGGCTTTTAAGTTGTAGTGAATGTTTGAGGAAAAAGCTGTGTGTAAGCAAATCGTGAGTCAGGTTGCTGGCATGATGATGGTTTTTTTCTCTCTTCTTCAGTCTTGTATAAAGACGATCATAATTGTACATGGTAGATGCTCGGTTTTTTTCAAAGAAACGAAAGAGAACAAGTTTCAGTGTTGAAGTTTTTTGGTTGGATATTTATACTCCAATGTCAGTATATACTAAACATCAGTGCTTCAGTACCATTGTGAACATGTTGAGGCTGCTGGCAACTCAAGCTTCTTACATCCATACAGTTTGTCGGAAGCCTGGGCGAGCTGCTTGTTTGTTTGCTTTTTTAATCTTTTACACAACAAAGCTAGGAACAAAATTTCCTGTGTTGCTCTAGATGACAGCAGAGAAGGAACGTTTGTAACATTCTTTGCCCCAAGCATTTATAAGTCTGACAAAGTTTTATATACCAGCCCCCCTCTTAATTCCAAAACGTTTTTCTCCAAGCATATCTAAGTCTGAAAACACTGTATTCTTTGTTTCATCGTAGTGTGACCCTACTCCAGCATGCTTAAATCTGAAAACCTTCATACATGCCACTTTTGCAGTGTTTCTGTCAGCATTTCTAACTTAAAAATACTGATATATCCACTTTTCTTCATATTTTTTTTTACTAAGCATTTCCAAGTCTAAAAGCCTTGATATCTCGCCCCCTTCAATATAGGTTTTCTTAAGCAATTGTAAGTCCAACAACATCGGTGGACTAGCCTATTAAGTAGGGATTTTCCCCAGGTACTATTCCTAAGCCTGAAAACATTGATATATTGACCCTTCATAATGTTTTTGTGGAAGCATTTCTAAGTCTGAGAACTGACATGGCTATATGTTCACCACATATTACATACATAGAACAATTAAAAGCACATTGATTTATATAAATGAACAGGGCACCTCTGAAAACGCAGGAGACAATCAACCAATGTAACAAGTTTACCAAACTGGGAAACAAACAACAAGGGAACAAATCTGGAGACCAGTACCAGTTTTAACGTGACAGGAACACTTTTCCAACAGGATATATGGCCAACCAACCGTTGTGTGTCATTCCATCCTTCATTGGACTTGGATTTTACTATCTTATATTTTGTTGTCATGTTTATTCACATTATTGTAAAAAGAAATGTTCATCACGACATTCTATGTATGAGCAGTATGGGCAATAAACTGTTGAATAGGTCCCTGACTAGAGAGCCTACAACCACATGTTGTACAGTCTAGACTCTTGAGCAGAGGGGAGTCCATGAAGTCAGGGTTCGAATCTTGGTAGCAGTGTCTAATGAATTAACTCATTCCTTTACTGTGACGTGCCGAAGCTTAAGAATCGGCAGAATTACGATTTTTAAAAACACCACTAAATGATGTTTAACTCAAGGGAAAGTACTCTTGCTTGTAAGGGCAATCATTTTTCTAAACACAGTTGCTTTCCTTGACCATAAGCTTCCCTGGTTTTTGTCTGTTGGCTAATTTTGTTTGACATGTCAATAAGTGATAACTTTGGGATTTCAGGCTCTCCAGTGTTATGATTCTTTCAAAAATAAATCTGTTGTACAAAAAGTGACATCAGATGGATTCAGCCAGCTTCAGGGAACTTTACTTGGTGAAAAGTTGATGAACAGTTTAAGCCATATAAGGATACACAGCCCTATTTTCAAAACTTTTTATTTTTCAGCATTCAATGACATATTTTGAAAATTTGTAAAAAATAAATAGTCATCTATTAAAAAACTGTGAAACAATCTCAAAAGTAGACATTATGAACTTTTCAATGATGTATAATGTGTATGCCATTATTATATTGGGTAAGTTTACTGAATTTTTCAAATATAGCCAAAATCAGGAGGACGGGATAGCTCAGTGGTTGGAGCACTCACTTTCCCCCAGCCAAGTTAAGCAGCGTCGAGCGTGGTTACCAGTTGGATGGGTGACCGTTTGCGCGCCTTGGCTTCAGTACAGTTCCCCCAGTTCACCCAGCTGTAAATGGGTACCTGCCCTTTTTAGGGTCAGGGAAGGTAAAGCAGCGAGGGAGAGGAGATGGGCACCGCCCTCAATATGCTGGCCCTAGAGAAGTGAGGTCTCTGACGCCTCGCTCAACTACGACCTTATAGGTTATGGGACTCCTTTACCTTTACCTTACCTTTAGCCAAAATCACGCGTCACCACAAAATGGCGGGATCCATTTCACTGGATTCCAATGAGTTAAAGGTGGGAGTTTTTACCATCCCAGGGTCAGCTCACAGTACATACTCACCAGTTCTTTTCATTCTCTTCCTGTATAATCTGCATGCATATAACAAATTGATATGCATGTTAATATATCGTCATGTCATCGTTCACACAACGCGCACACGCATACACGCACGGACGCACGCACGCACGTACAAACGTACACACACACACACACACAACACACACACACACTTGTGCTAGTTATACACAAACAGAGAGAGAGAAGTCGATGATGGACTTGAACCAGTTCATTAGAAGAAATACACTTTGGTCGTTCAAAAAACCTGAGTGTTTCATGTTTACCTGACCTTTCTTTTGGGGGAGAGAGAGAGAGAGAGAGAGAGAGAGAGAGAGAGAAAGAGAGAGAGAGAGGGAGGATTTGTGTATGGGGGTTCTGTGTGTGTGTGTGTGTGTGGTTGTGTGTGTGTGTGTGTGTGTGTGTGTGTGTGTGTGCGCGCGCGCACATCACTGACATTCATCAATACAAACTTTATACATGTGTACGTTTTCACATACATGCACAAACGCGCGCGCGCGCGTGTGTGTGTGTGTGTGTGCTTTCTTTTTTTGGTCATCATCATATTTTCATGTTCATGCCACTTAAGTCACGGCAGATTTCCCTATAAGAAATTCGGGCTGCTAGCCCCGGGGAGAGCGCGTCGCCACAAGAGCAGCGCCACCCATTATGTGTGTGTGTTCCCACCGGCATCCAATGGCCTGCTATTCTGAAAAGGTCACTTTTTTTTTAAACATGTGCGCAAGATGTTCTGCGTGTGTTTGCACACGTGACCTTAGTTTATGGTTTCATCCGAAAGACTTTTGGTGGAGTGGAGTAGGAACTGGTGTTAACTCCAGAGGAAAAAGGTGTAACGGTGGTTTGAACACCAGGGCTGCCAGATCGCGAGTACAATGCTCTAACCACCAGGCTGTCCTGTGCCCTTGAACTGACCTCCACTTGCAGTGGCGACTATCTCAACACCCCTCCTATCCAACAACTATCTCCTCTTAATCTCCTAGAGCAGTGCTAGGCCCTTCTGGCAGGTAGCCTCGCTGCGGCTTGACATCTATAAGCTCCCATGCATTCTGACCCTAGGGGTACATACAACATGATGAGTCTATCTTTAAAAAAATTTTTATTTCGAGGATAATGGATTAAGCACTCATGTCCCCGTCTGTATACGATTTTGTCATCTGTTCCCACCAGCACACAATGGCCTACTCTTTCGAAAAGCGGGACAGGATTTAATGTGTGCGCAAGATTTTCTGCGTGCGTTCGCACACGGGCCTCGGTTTAAAATCTCATTGAAGGACTTTTGGGGAGAGTGGTCAGTACTGATGTTAAATCCAGAGGAAAAATCCTCGTGAACGGGATTCGCCATGATGAACCTAGGTATGGCTAGGTGGTGAGATCGGAATGAGTGACGTGGGAACAGAATAAAGGTCACAAAAGATAAGATTACATACCAAAAAAAAAAAGACATTACCCATATGCTATAGTTACATACAAAAAAAGGCATCAACCATATTGCTATAGTTGCATACAAAAAAAAGACATCACCCATATTGCTATAAAAGGAGGAGTCCCATAACCTATAAGGTCGTAGTTGAGCGAGGCGTCAGAGACCTCACTTCTCTAGGGCCAGCATATTGAGGGCTGCGCCCATCTCCTCTCCCTCGCTGCTTTACCTTCCCTGACCCTAAAGAGGGCAGGTACCCATTTACAGCTGGGTGAACTGGGGGAACTGTACTGAAGCCAAGGCGTGCAAATGGTCACCCATCCAACTGGTAACCACGCTCGATGCTGCTTAACTTGGCTGGGGGAAAGCGAGTGCTCCGACCACTAAGCTATCCCGTCCCCCATATTGCTATAGTTACATACAAAAAAAGATATAATCCATATTGCTATAGTTACATACCAAAAAAAGATATCACCCATATTGCTATAGTTACATACCAAAAAAAGATATCACCCATATTGCTTTAGTTACATACCAAAAACAGACATCACCCATGTTGTTATAGTTACATACAAAAAAAGATATCACCCATATTGCTATAGTTACATACCAAAAACAGACATCACCCATATTGCTATAGTTACATACCAAGAAAAGATATCACCCATATTGCTTTAGTTACATACCAAAAACAGACATCACCCATGTTGCTATAGTTACATACAAAAAAAATCACCCATATTGCTATAGTTACATACAAAAAAACACCCCACCCATATTGCTATAGTTACATACCAAAAAAAAAATCACCCATATTGCTATAGTTAAGGGTATTTTGGGGGCTTGCAAAGGACCTTGTCGGACGGTGAGCTTCCCGCAGGCTTTCACCCATCGTCGTCATGATGCCAGTGCCGGCGATCCCCGCTCCCCCCAGGGCTTGATTTGAAGTGATGTTCATAGTTTCTGTAACTTTTGGTTTTTTCCCCCCCGGGGGTAGGTAGTTGGCCTTCTGCCCAACCCCCATACTTGGAGGGCCAGTGGTTTTCTGTCAGGGTGGCCTTCCCTTAGACTGCGTTGGTCCACGGTGCAATCTCCCATCCGCCACCCGGGAGACGCGCCTCTACGCCGTGCAGTCCTAGCGCGAGGTATTGCTATAGTTACATACACACACACAATATATATATATATATATATATATATTTTTTTTTTTATATATATATATATATATATCACCCATATTGCTATAGCTACATACACAAAAAAAGACATCACCCATATGCTATAATTACATACAAAAAAAAAGACATCACCCATATTTGCTATAGTTACATACAAACAAAAAAGATATCACCCATATTGCTATGCTTGAGTGGTATGTCTCCGTGAGTTAAAAATGAAGATAATGTACCTGCAGAAAGATAAGTACATAGAGAGCCTTTATCGGATTTCCCCTGTATTGAGGGCACACAAAGCAGGCAGGCAAGGGACAGTGTGGTGTAGAAGTTGCAGTGAAAGAGCACCTTTCACTGATGGGCCCTGCCCCTCTTTTGGACAGGAGAGAGCTCAATGGCTGTACTCTGTTCAAAAGCGTTCAACACATTCAGGTGTGTGGTTGTGTGTGTGTGTGTGTGTGTGTGTGTGTGTGTGTGTGTGTGTGTTGTGATCTCTGTGTGTGGTGTGTTGTGATTCTGTGTGTGTGTGTGTGTTGTGATCTGTGTGTGTGTGTGTGTGTTTTGTTGTGTGTGTGTGTGTGTGTGTTTTGTGTGTGTTTGTGGGTGTTTGGGGGTTGGGTGTGTGGGTGTTGTGCGTGGGGTTTGTGGTGTGTGTGGGGTGTTGTGGTGTGTGTGTGTTGTGTGTTTTTGTTGTGTTTTGGTGTGTGTGTGTTGTTGTGTTGTGTGTTGTGTGTGTTGAGTGTTGTGTGTGTGTGTGTGGTGGGGGTTTTGGGTTGTGTGTGTTGTGATCTTTGTGTGTGGTGTTGTGTGTTGTGGTTTTTTGGGTGTGTGTGGTGTGTTGTGTGTTTGGGGTGTGTGTGTTGGTGTGGTGTGTGTTGGGGTTGTGGGTGGTTGTTGTTTTGATCTCTGGGTGGTGTGTGTTGTGTGGTGGTTGGTGTGTGTTGTGTTGTGTGGGTGTGGGGGTTGTGGGGGTGTGAGCTTGTGTGTGTGTGTGTGTTGTTTTGGTGGTGTGTGTGTGTGTGTGGTGTTGTTGTGATCTGTTGTGTGGGTGTGTGTTTGTTGTTTTGTGTTGTGTGTGTGGTGTGTGTGGTGTGTGTTGTGATCTCTGCGTGTTGTGTGTGTGGGGTTGTTTTTGGGGTTGTGTTGTGTTGTGGTGGTGTGTGGGGTGTGTGTGTGTGTGTGTGTGGTGGTGTGTTGTGAGTGTGTGTGTGTGTGTGTGGTGTGTTGTGATCTGTTGTGTGTGTTGTGTTTGGTGTGTGGGGGTGGTGTGTGTGTGTGTTGTGTTGTGTCTGTGTGTTGTGGGGGTTGTGGTGTGTGTTTTGAGGGGTTGGTGTGTGTTTTTGTGTGTTGTGTGGGGGTGTTGTGTTCTGGTGGGTGTGTGTGTGTGTGTGTGTTTGGTGTGTGTGTTGTGTGTGGGGGGTGTGTGTTGTGACCGCGTGTGGGGTTGTGTGTGTGTGTTGTGTTTTGGTGTGTGGTGTGTGTGTTGTGTGTGTGTGTGTGTGTGTGGGGTTGTGGTGTTGGGGTTTTTGTGTGTTGTTGTGATCTTGGTGTGTGTGTGTTGTTGGTTGTGTGTGTTGTGTGTGTGTGTGGTGGGGTTGTGTGTGTGGTGGGTGTGGTTGTTTTGAGTGTGTGTGTGTGTTGTGGTGTGTGTTTGTGTTCTGGGTGTGGGGGTGTTGGGGGTGTGTGTGTGTGTGTTGTGTTGTTGTGATCTGCTGTGTGTGTGTTGTGTGGTTGTGTGTGTGTGGTTTTGGGTGTTGTGTGTGTGTGTGTGTGTGTGTGTGTTGTGTTTGGAGTGTGTGTGTGTGGGGTGTTTGGTGATCTCTGCGGGTGTGTGTGTGTGTGGTTGTGTGTGTGTGTGTGTGTTTTTTGTGATGCGTTGGTGTGTGTGTGTGTGTGTGTTGTGTGTGTGGGGTGTGTGTGTGTTGTGTTTCTGTGTTTGGTGTGTGGGTGGTGTGTGTGTTGTGTGTGTGTGTGTGTGTGTGTTGTGTGCTTTGTGTGTGTGTGTGTGTGTGTTTTGTGATGCGTGTGTGTGTGTGTGTGTGTGTGTGTGTGTGTGTGTGTGTGTGTGTGAGTTGTGTGTGTGGTGTGTGTGTGTGTGTGTGTGTGTGTTGTGATCTCTGCGGTGTGTGTGTGTGTGTGTGTGTGTGTGTGTGTGTGGTGTGTGTGTGTGGTGTGGGGTGTGTGTGTGTGTGTTGTGATCTGTGTGTGTGTGTTGTATCTCGCGTGTGTGTGTGTGTGTGTGTGTGTGTGTTTTGTGTGTGTGTGTGTGTGTGTGTTGTGTTGTGTGTGTGTGGTGTTGTGATCTCTGCGGGTGTGTGTGTGTTTGATCTTTTGTGTGTGTGTGTTGTGTGTGTTTTTGTGTGTGTGTTTGTGATCTGTGTGTGTGTGTTTGGGGGATCTCTGCGTGTGTGTGTGTTTGTGATGCGTTGTGTGTGTGTGTGGGGTTTTTGTGTGTGTGTGTGTGTGTGTGTGTTGTGGGGTGTGTTGTGTGTGTGGTGTGTGTGTTGTGTTGTATCTCTGCGTGTGTGTGTGTGTGTGGTGTGTGTTGTGTTTGTGTGGTTTTGTGTGTGTGTGGTGTTGTGATGTGATGTGTGTGTGTGTTGTGATCTCTGGGTGTGTGTGTGTGTTGTGAGGGTTGTGTGTGTGTGTGTTTTGTGTGTGTTGGGGTGGGTTTGTGTGTGTGTGTGTGTGTTGTGTTTGGTGTGTGTGTGTTGTGTGTGTGTGTGTGTTGTGATCTCTGCGGGTGTGTGGGGGTGTGGGTGGTGGTGTGTGGTGTGTTTGATCTCTGGCGGTGTGTGTGTGTGTGTGTGTGTGTGTGTTTTGTGTGCTTGTTGTGTGTTGTGTTGTGTGTGTGTGTGGTGTGTTGTGTGTGTGTTTTGTGTGTGTTTTGATCTCTGCGTGTGTGTGTGTGTGTGTTGTGATCTTGCGTGTGTGTGGGGGTTTTGTGTTGTGTGTTTTGGTTGTGATCTTGGTGTGTGTGTGTGTGTTTTGTGTTGTGTGGTGTGTGTGTGTTGTGATGTGTGTGTGTGTGTGTGTGTGTGTGTGTGTGTGGTTTTTTGGTTGATCTCTGGTGTGTGTGTGTGTGTGTGTGTGTGTGTTTTGTGATCTCGTGGTGTGTTTTGGGGTGTGTGTGTTGTGATCTGTGTGTGTGTGTGTTGTGATCGTGTGTGTGTGTGTTTTTGTGTGTGTGTGGGGTGTGTGTTTTGTGTGTGTGTTGTGATCTGTGGTGTGTGTGTGTGTGTGTGTGTGTGTTGTGTTTTGGTGTGTGTGTGGTGTGGGGTGTGTGTGTGTGTGTGTGTGCGTGTGGGGTTGTGTTTGTGTGTGTGTGTGGTGTGTGTGTGTTTTTGTGTTGTGTGGGGGTGTTGTGTGTGTTGTGATCTGTGTGTGTGTTTTGTGTGTGTTGTGATCTGTGTGTGTTTTGTTGTGATCTCTGCGCGCGCGCGCGCGGGGCGTGTGGGGTGTGGTGTTTTTGTGTTGTGATCTGTGTGTGTGTGTGGGGGTTGGATGTCTGCGTGTGTGTGTGTGGTGTGTGTGTGTGTTGTGACTGTGTGTGTGTGTGTTGTGATCTCTCGCGCGTGTGTGTGGTGTTGTGATGCGTTGGGGTGTGGGGTGTGTGTGTGTGTGTGTGTGTGTGGTGTGTGTGTTGTGTGTGTGTGTGTGTGTGTGTGTGTGTTGTGATCTGGGGTTTTGTGTGTTGTGATCTCGGGCGTGTGTGTGTGTTGTGATGCGTTGTGTGTGTGTGTTTTGTTGTGTGTGTGGGGTGTGTGTTTTGTGTGTGTGTTGTGTGTGTGTGTGTGTGGATTGTGTGTGTGTGGTGTGGTGTGGTTTTGTGTCTCTGGTGTGTGTTTTGTGTGTGTGTGGGGTGTGTGTGTGTGTGTTGTGTTGGGGTGTGTTTTTTTGATGTGTGTGTGTGTGGGGGTGTTGTGATCTCTGCGCGCGTGTGTGTGTGTGTTGTGATGCGTTTTTGTGTGTGTGTGTGTGTGTGGTTTGTGATCTCTGCGTGTGTGGGGTGTGTGTGTGGTGTGTTGTGTGTGTGTGTGTGTGTGTGGGGTGTGTTTGTTTGGTGTGTGTGTGGGGTTGTGGTGTGTGTGTGTGTGGTGTGTGTGTGTGTGTGTGTGTGTTGTGATCTGGGTGTTGTGTGTGTGTGTGTGTGTGGTGTGTGTGTTTGTGGTGTGTTGTGTGTGTGTGTGTGGTTGGTGTGTGTGTGTGTGTGTGTGTGTGTGTGGGGTGTTTTGTTGTGATCTCTGCGTGTGTGTGTGGGGTGTGTGTGTGTTGTGACCTGCGTGTGTGTGGTGTGTGTGTTGGGGTTTGTTGTGTTGTGTGTTGTGATTTGCTGTGTTGGTGTGGGGGTGTGTGTGTGGTGTGTGTGTGTGTTGTGTTGTGTGTGTGTGTTTGTGTGGTGTGTGTGTGTTGTGATTGTGTGTGTGTGTGTGTGTGTGTGTTTGATGTTGGTGTGTGTGTGTTTTGTGTGTGTGTGGGGTTGTGTTTGTGGTGTGTGTGTGTGTGTGTGTGTTGTATCTGGTGTGTGTGTGTGGTTGTTTCTGTGTGTGGTGGTTGTGTTGTGTGTGTGTGTGTGTGTGTGTTGTGATTTTTGTGTGTGTGTGTGTGTGTGTTTGATCTCTGCGTGTGTGTGTGTGTGTGTGTGTGGTGGTGTGTTGGTTGGTGTGTGTGTTGTGTTTGGTGTGTTTTGTGTGTGTGTGTGTGTGTGTGTGTGTGTTGTGATCTGTGTGGGGTGTGTGTGTTTTTGACCCTGTGGTGTGTTGTGATCTCTGCGCGCGCGCGCGCCGCGTGTGTGTGTGTGTGTGTGTGTGTTTTGTGATCTCTGCGTGTGTGTGCGGGGTGTGGGTGTGTTGTTGTGTGTTTGTGTTGTGATCTCTGGGGTGTGTGTGTGTGTGTGTGTTGTGTGTGTGTGTTGTGTGTGTTGTGTGTGTGTGTGTGGGGTGTTTCGAGATCTCTGTATATGTCAAATCAAGTCAAAATGATCTTTATTGAGAGTAAAATGTTAAGTTTAGGCAACTTTTTTTTCCATCCTACCCTCAAAAAGAAACCTTTTTTTTATGACTTGTAAAAGCAAACAAAAGACAGTGTTAAAAAAATAATCTATGTTAAAAAGATCCCCCAAAATGAGGGCAAAAATTGAGTACATTCAGAACTCACGATATAAGATAATAATAAATACTAAAACATACAAACAAACAAACAAAAACGTGTTTTTGTAGCCATTAATCGTGTTGGCCAGGGGGGAAACCCCATGATATTGAATTTTCAGTTCTTTAAGTATGCCTCTCTTTTTCAGTTCCACTGGGACCAGTTAAAACTGGAACCAGTAGCTAGTTTTGTGGCCTATTTTTGTCTTCAACTCGCAGGAGCAGGTTCTGTCTGTCAATCAGTCTAACAGAGCCAGAATATGTCCAGAATGATTAACTTTTTCTGAAGGAGCTTCATTGATTTAGATGTCATTGTTTGGTGTTTTAGCCCCACTTTAACTTCATGATGTTGTTGTTTTTTTTATAGCAAATTCTGGTTTCTAGGCGTTCAGTTCGTCCATTGTATCAACCCTGTATGTATAAAAGAGTTCTCTCATGTAATGTCTTTGCAAAATCATTCATTATAATCATAATTGACATTTGACAAAAGGATTTCCCTAGTACTGGGAATGCCACTGAATGGGTTCACTTTTAATTACACCTTTTTTGTTTCTTTTGAATTATTTTTAAAATTTACATTTTAGTGAAACTGAAAAAGCTTCATTGGGTGGGGGGGGGGCAGGAGGGGGGGGGGGGGGGGGGGGGGGGGGGGAGGGGGTTTTATGTTGTGCAAGTGAAGTTGGCGAGTTACAGTCCTAAAAAGTTGTTTTCCAAACACTAGTTGTCCTCACAACGCGCTTTGACGTAGGTCTACATGGAAATCCGCGAAGCACTGAACTCGTAGTTCCGCGAAGCATTTGCACGCACCCACTTCCCTCATCTTCCTCCCTCTTTCAAAAACATGCCTTGACATCTCCTACTCTCAGTTCAGTGATTGCAACAGCGCTGCGAAAACAGAAAAATCTGTCAGACTCTTCGTTCAGATCATTTCTGTGTTGAATTTTGTCGTCTTCTGTTTTGAACTGGATTTCTACAATTTAACTTTCAGTTTAATTTTTCAAAGTTATCAACCTTGACCTTAGGGTTCCTTGTTTACGCTTCCGGTGTGGAATCTTGCAGTGTTTTATCCGGCTTGCAAGTGATTGCAAGGAATACCTGCACTTCTGCTTTCATTGTTTGGACTGATTTAGAGTGCATCTTCGCCATGTCTGGCAGAGGCGGTAAGAAAAAAGCAAAGCAGATATCGCGATCGGCCCGGGCCGGAGTATTATTTCCAGTAGCACGAATGCTCCGCTATCTGAAACGCGACACACATCACCTTCGTATCGGGAGTGGAACCCCAGTCTACTTAGCAGCGGTCATCGAATATTTGACAGGTTTGTGATTTTCGCAATTATTGGCTATTTGGATTGAATGAACCTATAGTCTGTGTGTATGCACTTTTTACAGTTAAAATTACTGGGCATGAGTTATAGCAAATACTGAAATAGCCTAACCACCAAGGTAACTGTTGTTCTCACTAAGTGCTGATTGGTGAAGTTACATCCTAGATCTGATCACACAGGAGGGGTGCAATTTAAGGGGAATCACTTTTAGTTTTAACTGTTCATTTTGAGAAAAGACTCACTAAGTTATGTTGTATATTCAGCCTGGTAGTGTTGGTTTGCAGTAACATGAGCAGTTTTTGAAGTAGTGTCTAGTGTGTATGTTTGTTTGAGATGTCTTGGCAGATTTTTATAGAATACATCTGAGCTATCTAAAATAATAATATAAGAAAGGAATAAAGGAACAAAAATTATCACTAAAAAAAAAAATTTTTTAAACAAACAACCCACCCACAACTATAAAGAAAGGGAAAGAAAACAAACACCCTTGCATCAAATCAAAAGAAAACAAAAACAAAACAACAAAAAAAGAAAACGAAAAAAGATTAACAGCAGTTGAAACCAAAAGAGAAAACCAAAGAAAAGAAAAAACCCTTTATGCACATTCATTCATTGGTTTGGTTATTTCCAAAGTGAAACAAGACGAAACAAAATGATAAACTGTGTGTATTAAAAAAAAAAAAATTATGAAGGTGGAATAGGGCACCTTGTGAAAGATTGAAGCCTATTTCCATGAAATGTATATATATTTTAAATGTATGATTGTGTTTTTACATAGATGAAAGTTTAAGTTATTTTGAATAAGGGAAGAATATGAGCACATTGAAATGATAGGTTTTGTTGTTGTTGGCGTTTTTTGTTGTTGTTTTTTTAACAATTAGTTGTAAAAAATTTATACATAACAGATAGAGATGGTGTAATTTGATAAATTATCATACACACATGCATGCTTTGCTTATTTCGTATTGTTTGCAGCTGAAATCCTAGAGCTTGCTGGCAATGCAGCCCGTGATTTTAAGAGAGGACGCATCACACCCAGACATATACTGCTGGCCGTACGCAACGATGAGGAACTGGATGTGGTACTGTACTGTTTGCTGGCTTCTTTGTTAGCTGTTTTTGCATGATGCAACATGTAAGGAAAATAACAAGAACATATTTACTGTAGGCCTCTAAGATTTAATGAAAACTGAACATTTTTATTTTTGGCAATGTGGTAGAATGTTTTAAAAAAATGAATGAAAGCAAAAGAGTGTTAGGTAAAGAATTTGTGAGTGTTCAGAATGATTATGCTTAAGATAACTGAAACTTGTGTGTGTGTGCTTGTGTGCATGCCTGTGTGTGAGGAGAGGGGTTAGGATGTGGAGGGATAGGAGATAGGATTCTAATGTGCTTGGTGCTGTTTGATAGGCGCTAAATGAATTTGTTGTTATCATCAAAACATTATGATTATCATTATTGCCATTGTTATTATTAATATTATTGTTATTGTTGTTATTATTAATGACATAATCATACTTGAAACATCATCCAAAATGTGACTTGTGTCATCAAACAAAAACTATTTTTGCTGCTTAACTCTCAGAGGACGGCTGTCCGCTATAGCGGATCAGTGTAAAGCCACGGTTTCGGACAACTCGCCGCTATAGCGGATTTGCTGTTTGCAGATTTTTCATGTGGCCGCTGCATGATACTATGACTCGTGCAGCTAAACATAGCTTCCTGAGCCTGTCCATCGTCGAATGCAGTGCGTTGTCGGGTGATTCCGTGTGTTCCGAGCTCTTTGTTTGCAGTTGTAGAGAGTAGCCAACATGCCCAGCACTTTTGCATATGTGTCAGATTCTGACAAAGCCAAACTGACGGAGAATGCTGGCAGCAAGGAGTAGTTAGTGGATTGCAGCGCTAGGCGAAACAGATGGCTCTTTCTGGTTTGTGGTTTTGTTGTTGTTGTTGGTGGTTTGTTTGGGGTTTCCCCCCCTGCTTGTTGGTTTTACTGTTTGGTTTGGTTTGAATGTTTGGTTTTAGTTAGTTAATTTAATAAGGGGGACGGGGTAGCATCAGTGGCAAGGTCGTTCGTACCTCCCCCCCCCCCCCATATCCTAACTACCTGAAACTCAGCTGTGGTTTGTAGCAGCCTGGGATGGGTAGAGTTGGATTGGGGGAGGTTTGTGGCCTTGGTAATGCTTCGTCCAGTTTATAGCGCTAAGTTGTTGTCATCAACATTTTTAGGTAAGATTAAGCAGTATTAGAAGATATGGCTACTTGCCTTATATTGATGCCTAGAGAACTTGATACTTCTGAATTTGCTTGTTCATCAAACAACAATAGTTATTGGCCTTACCTCTCAGAGGAAGTGAATGCTATGCGATAGTTTAGGTTGGGACGTAGTCGGGGGGGGCGGGGGTAGGGATGTGCTGTTTGCAGATTTTTCCATTGGCGTGCAGTCATGTTTCTGCTAGAAAGTTCCTGAGCTTATTCCTACCGCGAATCAGTCAGGATAGTGATGGAAGCCTGTTCGAGTTTTGTTTTCAGTCGTAGGTATAAATTGCCAGCATTTTATTATTTTCATAAAAATAGAAGGGATCAGATTAGGTCTCCATGACGGCGTTTTACTACAGTGAGAGCTTCAAGTTTTATATATTTACTAACCCAGTATGTTATACATAATTTCAGAAAATTTTATTTTCTTACTATGTGTTTTGTATTTTTTATTATTTTTTTTACTAACCATTACAAATGGGCCGTCTGTGGGGAAAAGCAAGGGAGAGAATTGGCCGTCCCGATTGAGTTAAGGTATATCTGACAGATGACGTTAGGTTTGATAGAAATGATAGAAAAATGTAAACAGTGAGTTAATGTCTCACAGTCTCAGACAAAATTCTACAGCATCACTATGCCACCTGCAGTCATAATCCATAGGCAGTAACTGCAAAATGTGCTTTTCTGATGTTGAACTACTTGAAGCATTGAATATAAAAACCTTGTTGATAATCCCATGGAAAAAGGGACTAGCATTTGCTAAGACTGCATTTTCAGTGTATGCACGTGTGTTTACAATCACATATGTGTGCATGTGCACATCAATGAGTGTGTGTGTGTGGTATAGAAATATTTTTGTTCGCATTAGATTAATAAAGACCAGCAAGGAAAAAAGAGATGAATGATTTTAGTTTGTTTGGAGGTTTCTTGGTTTTTTCCCTCCTATCAACATCTGCTTAGATTAGGTTTCTGTAATTGTTTTCAGCTCTTCAAGAAGGTGACCATCCCACAGGGTGGGGTCCTTCCCAGACTGGTCCTCAGCATGCAGAAAGCCAATGCCGCAGCTGCTGCGGGAGGTTTGGGTGCAGCAGCAGCATCTTCTGCAGCATCACCCAGAGCTTCCACTTCAAAGGCATCCTCAGCCTCCAAGAAGAAAACGACCAAGGCAGCAGCAAAGATGATCAAAGCAGCGCTGAATGCAGCCAAAACCACTTCTGTGGGCAGAAGGGGCAAATCGGTAAATAGAGTAGTTTTTGTTTGTGTAGCAGCAGAACCAAAAACAAAACCCCCAAGATTTCCCAGATCCCAGTAACAACACAATATAGACTTAACTGTGCAGAATGCGGATATATACATGTAAATATACTTATGTATGCAGGAACACACACATGCTATCACACGTGATACTCACACAATACATGTGATTGCAAGCTCATGAGCACATTGCAAACACACCATTACAATATCACAAATATTAGCACAAAAACACACATATTTATGCATATGCACACTTGACAATTGCAGGCACACACACCATGTATACTGTACTGACTTGTGGGGATTAGGAAGAACGATTGAAAAGAATTGAGACAATTAAAAAGCTAAAAAAGTTCATAAACAAATTCCATTTAGAAGTATAAGTGCAGTCAAAAAAAAAAAAAAAAAAAAAAAAAAAAAAAATATATATATATATATATATATGAACGAGATAATTGACAAAATAATGTATGTTTCATTGGTTTAGAGTTCCACTTTCACCTGGTCTCTCGAGCTAAAGAAAAAACTATTCTTTTTTATGATTAGTTGTTGTTACATTTTTGTTCTGATTCATTTTCAGGATTGTTTTGTTTCAGAAATCGATCGCAGATGATGACGATGATGGCAAGCCATCCGGCAAAGGGGCAGTGGCTGCAGGAGGGTTTACGATTTTGTCTGAAAAAAAACTTTTCCTGGGGCAGAAAGTAAGTACGGTAGTAAAGTGAGATGCGGTAAACATTAATTCTGTGGCCTGTAGATGTTAACAGTAGAAGCTATGCTGAAGCAGTTCATATTTATTGTAAAAAAATGTATATGTATATATCTACATGCATCCACAGACATCTGCAAACACGCATAATTATGGATATGTTTCAAAATTGCAAGTCATAAAATCCGACACGGATTGACTGTCTTCAACTTCTGACGTGGGCGTCCTGTTTTGCAGCTGACTGTGCTCCAAGGGGACCTTGTCAAAGTGTGTGCTGATGCCATCGTTCATCCAACCAACTCCACCTACCATCTGGGTGGAGAAGTAGGTAAGCCATAAAATGCATTACTGTCAGACCCCCTAGATCTCTTAAGTGAGGGAACATTAAAGTGCTTTTGACTTGACTTGACCCCCCCTAGATCTCTTAAGTTGAGGTAATGTGCTAGGTAAGCCATGAAAATGCATTACTGTTAGGACCTCCCTTCCCCAGATCTTTTATGTTGAGGGAAGATTGAAGTGTTTTTGACTTGACTTGACCCACCTAGATTTCTTAAGTTGAGGCAGTCTGCTAGGTAAGCCATGAAAATGTGCTACTGTTTGTTTAGATCTCTGAAGATGAGGCAGTCTTCTTAGTAAAAGGTAACGGTAAAGGTGTCCCATAACCTATGTGGTTGTAGGGGAGCGAGGCATCAGAGACCTCGGCTTCTCTAGGGGCCAGCATATTGAGGGCGGCACCCATTCACTGCTTTACCTTCCCTGAACCTAAAGAGGCAGGTACCCATTTACAGCTGGGTGAACTGTACTGAAGCTAAAATGCACGAACGGTCACCCATCCAATTGGTAACCTCACTCAATGCTGCGTAACATTGGCTGTGGGAAAGCGAGTGCTCTGACCACTGAGCTATCCCATCCCCATCCCCAGTCTGCATGGTAAGCCATGAAAATCTGTTGTGGTTTGCCTAGATCTCTTAAGTTGAGGTAGTGTGCTGGATTTTTCATTCCCTGTCTAGGTTGGGTATGTTTGTGTTATGTGTGCCTCCCTGCCATCACTGACCTACTCTTCTGCAAAAAGTGGATGAGGTTGGGTTGTTTTCTTTCCATTCCTTGGCTAGAGCTCTGAGGTTCAACAATGGTGAGATTTTTGCATATGCGACTGCTATTACCTCCTGTTTTTCCTTTTAACAAGAAAGAAAAATGTCTACCTTAACATGAGCACACCAACACTGAGCTTTTTGTATGATGTTCTCTTTTGGTTCTGTTCAGTGCAACAAAAATTGTGATCATGCTATATCTTTTTGTACAGAAACTTTATCTTAAAGAGTTCAGTTCAGTGCAATACAAGCTGTGTCCTTGACATTTTCAGGTCAAGCTATTTCCAAGGCAGGTGGTCGAGAGTTCCAGAAAGAGGTGGATAACTTGATGGCCGCACAGTCATCTATAGGCATGGCTGAAGGTGAGTGGCTCTCCATTATGATGCTGGACACTCCTTGTAGAGTAACTCTCTCTTAACTCCTTGAGGAGTCATCGCGGAACATTCCATTGAACTTTTCAGGTAGTGTGTCATGGGCAAGTTGAATTTTGTGGAGCTGTCCTTAACATAGGTATATACTTAATGGTTTTGTACTCTCATTTCTCGTGCTTGGTTTACCTAAGTTTTCAAAGTGTACGGGAATATCAGAACAAGTTCCCAGGATTGTAAAAATTTGCATTAAGTGGATGTAGTCAGTAGTGTTAATGAAGTTTGATGAGCACACTTTTGGTTTAAGAGGATGTGTGTGCATACACACATACTTATCACACCTATGTATGTGAATGTTCAGTGTGATTTATACCAGTACATAATTAGGTAGAACAGGCAATCTATCCACTTTCTTTATGATAAGTTTTAACATGTGACTTGGGGGAAAACAACATCAACAAAATAAAAATCACCCAATCGCACGAGATGACTTTTGGGGGTTTCTGATTACAGATGCATCAAAATCATCATGAGTCAGTCATTACTTTGGGATTTTTTAATTTTATGTACATATATCAAAATCAAAATTCTAAAATGCAAAGCTGAATGAAAATTTGGTGGGGAAAAGAATGCATACATGGCTCAGCTACATTGAAGGCATTGCACATGTATGGAGTCAAGTGTATTCATGATAAAGTAAATGTTTAAAATCTGTTTTAAAATAGCAAGTTTGGAGTTTTATAAAGAGTCAGAAATGATCAATACTTCACAGAGAACATGGTGTTTCAGCGGCAATCTGCCCAGGCAGGAAGTTCCCGGCCAAGTACGTGATCCACGTGAACAGCCCATCGTGGGGCGACACCAACGCGCAGCAGCAGCTGAAGGTGGCGGTGGACAACGTGCTGAAGCTGGCGGAGGAGAAGAACCTGAAGACAGTGGCCCTGCCCTCCATCAGCAGTGGCAAGTCAGTGTCTGATTCTTACATGGACAACTCTTGCGTTGCCTTTCATAGGAGTGACATTGCGTTATGCTGCTGTTCAGCACCTGACAAATCAGGCCACCTGTATCTGACTTTGGTGTTGGAAAGAATTGTTATCTTTTAAGTCTTTCTGGAAAAAAAGGCATGAGAATGGACCAAGAATGCAGAACATAGACGAGAAGGAGATGACAGGAGGAAAAGGAACAAGGCAGAAGCAAAGAGGGGGATAGGAACTTCTAGCACAGACTTTCCAGAAGATAGGGGTTTGTAAGTAGTGATAATGAACTACTCATAACAAGATTATTATGTGGGGTTTGGAGGGGGAGGGAGGGGTTGCTTCTTTTGGCAACAGTATTTACAAACCATTTTTGCTGTGTGTTTTCAGTGCGGGATTCCCCAAACAAACGGCAGCTCAAATCATCTTGCAGTCCATCCGTAACTACTTCAACACAACTGCCAGCAGCTCCCTGAAGCAGATTTTCTTTGTGTTGTACGACACCGAAAGTGTCAACATCTACACCTCCGAGCTGGGTCGCTTAGACTCTTAATTCCGCTCTGTTGCTGGTTGATAGATCATCAGATCATCTTCATTCTCCGTATCATGGAGTCATTTTGTGTGTGCGTGTGTATGTGTATAAACTGGGTTTTTTGGTTTGTACCACTCATTAACTTCATCGTTGCATATTGTTGAATTTGTTCAGCTCTGGTATGTGAAGAAACGTGCGTAAATGTTTGAACTAAATCCGTGATGTTTCTGTTGGTATTTGGTACTGGGTGTTTTTTTCTTCATACTTTATGGAAGTGGTTTAAACCGATTGTTTTGTGATGTTTGATTTTTAATCATTGGAATTGAGACAAAATGTGTTAGAGTTGTTATTCATATCAATGATATGATTGTTTTGTCTGGATACATATTGCAACTCTGTTGTTTTGTTGAGAATTTTTTTTTTTAACGCTGAGTGAATTATATTTTTATATTTTAATGGTTTATTAGTAATTTGGAGAGGTAAAGATGTGTTTGTTAATCAGTTCTTATGCTTATCCTGGTCCTTTTTAATTGTTTTCTAACAGAATTTTTTTTATGCCATATAAAAGATCTGTGATGACTTGGACCAAAACACACAGTGCAAGTGAACTTTTTGTAATCAAGATAAACTGTGCATAATATTATCTTAGACAGACTTAAATGTCATGTGGATACGTATAATCATATTTAATCATTTGTAATGACAAATATCATATTTTCTTTTTGTTGAAAATTTGTAAGTGTGTCTGTGATTTAAAAAAAAAAATTCTATAATCTAATTAATTCTGATTGAACTGAAACAAGATAATTTTCTTATTTTGCAATATTAATGAATATCTACTTTTTACTTTCATTGACACTGATTTAGTTTTAATTGCAAGTTTTCTGCTGTTCTCTCAAAATGGGTGAATGTAAAATGTTCATCATAACTGCCACTAGTTTAGTTCTGAATGAAAGGTTTTCATCTTTCTTATCATAAGAATGAATATAAAAATTCTCATTTTTATTGTTAGTGGTTGAGTTCTGACTACAAAGTGTGACTTCTCCTACCTTACAAATGGATAAAAAATACACATTCATCGCTCGTTTATAGGTTAATTGGGATTGCAAGTTTTTAACCTCCCTCTCAATGTCTTTTTCAAGCAACCAATTTTGAAAAATCAGTTTTGGATAAAAGCTATCTCTGAAGGTTTTATACATAAATTATTTTTATTTTATGTTTTTGTTTTGTTGAAAAAGTCTGCTGTGTCAATACTTCAATTTTGGCTGTGATTTGTTTTCTAGAATTTTTTAAAGATTTTAAGTGGAATTTCTTTGTTTACTACCTGTGATTGATTTATTGAAGATTTAAACTGTGGTTTAAGTGTACAACAATTTTGTGTCTGTGCAACAGAAACCTATTTCTGTGATACATGTAGAGGATTATGTTGCTGTAATGTAATGATGGCGAAAGATAACAAATTTAACACAGACCTTTTTTTTTTTCACTGTTGCTGAAGAAAAAAGGGAATGAAGTTTGAACAGAAAAAAATAGTATCTTTGTTTGTATCTATTTCCAGAATTGGTTAGTGTTTCTTGTAATACTACTATTTTCCAATTTTTTTTTTTAAAAACAACAACCCACTGATGAATCCATACATTTCATACATGGTGTAATGTTTGAGCAATGATGAGGATGACATAAACACAAATATCACAAAGAAAACTTAAAATATCTCAGCAATCATTGTCAGACAGGTGAATTCTTCAGATGTAAAAGAATTGAATGCTTTTGAGAAAAGTTTGAGAGAGAAAAATGATTTGATTTTGTTTTTATCTTAATAAAAATGACACTAGAACCACATTCTAACAAAGAGCCAAGTAGAATTATTGTCAGATATGGTTTTTAAAAAGAAAAGCATGGGAACTTCTACTTCTTCATTGAATACTCAGACAAGCAACTATTGTAATCTATCATATGAGCAAAAATGCATTGTGCTGCCATTAAATGCCTGACAAATCAGGCCCAGCACATTCATCTTCAGCATGGGAGAGAAAATCTACCAGACCAAACATGTCGATCACCGTATGAAACATAACTTCACAAAGAAAAACAACAACACAGTATTGCCATGTCACACACACACACACACACACACACACACACACACACACACACACACACACACACACACACACACTGGAACTACAGAATACTTTTATCAGCTCCAGTTTTATTACTTCCAAGGGGGAAAAAAATGTATGTGTCATAGAGATACTATCAAATACCAAAGTCACAACATGATGTAGTAACAAATTTCATGCTTTGTAATCAGCATGCATGTTCTTATGGGAACAAACAGTAAACAAACAGTATGTTACAAATCTAAACAAACATTTTTTTCAAAAAGGTGTGAAAATATACGGATAAGACAGAAATGCATTGTTCTTTAAATTTTACAATTATTTTTCTTGTTGCTGATTTATTTTCCTAGACTGTGTTTTATATGTCATTGTTGTTTTGTTTCAAAATAAAGGATTGTTCGAACAACTGTAAAGTGTTGGGTTTTGTTTGTTTGTTTGGTTTTGTTGTTGTTTTTTGCTTTTTTTGTTTTAAAAAAAATAGGAATGTATTTTAAATTCTGTAAAGGTTTTCTGTCAAGATTATATTAGAGTTTATACTGTATTAGATTTTAGACATCACAGTCTCCTTTTAGAAACATTTTTGACATATATTCATTTTCATTGTTTACCACTGGCCTTTTATTAAAACCTATGAAATTGATGTCAAGCACATAAAGTATTAATGGTAAGAATGTGGAGTTGATGTAAAAATTATAATATGATCTTGCTTTGCTGTATTATTGTATGTATGTCACTGATTCTATTTCTTTTCAAACAGATCTTGAAAGTTAGAAAAGTTGTCTTCTGTTTAAATGGTTTAGTAACTTTTACTGCTTAAATTTCTGTTAATTCCAGGTATGTGTGTGTGTGCGCAATCAGTGTGTGTGTGGTGTGTGTGTGTGTAGCTTAGCACTCTTGAATATGTGGTAAGTGTTTACTATAACTGAGGCAGAAGTGCAGATGAGTCAGCCCATTTTCCACATCTTTTCATAACTTACATATATGAACCAGTGACTCTATCAATAAAATGGCAGTGGTGTGAAATGGTATGAGTGTCGATGCTTGGTTAACTTTTCCTCCCATAAGCATGAGTGCAGAAGATACCAATATTGTCAGAACTTACTGACAACACATTTTCAGCTTTGCTATTTAGGAAGATGTTGAACAATAGCTGTGTATACTTTTCCATAGGAAATATTCCAGATCAAGAGTGAAAGAAGATGGCATCATAGTGGATAAGGAATTACTTCTTTTTACCAGAGTACACCTTGGAGAAGCAAAATGTGATTCCTTTAGCCCCTGTTAAGTTCCATTGCTATTTTATGAGGAAATCTTAGTTCTGTTCTCAATCAGTAGCAAAATCAAGCAAAGAGTGGACTTTGTCTGAATCCTATGTGCATAAAAGACTCAGATGGACATAACTGCAAGACCTGAACTGCAAGAAAATACTTTGCTTCAGTGACTTCATGTTGCATTGTGTGTGTGTACACCATGTGTCTTGGAAACAAGTTGCCTTTAAACAATATAAGGAAAACTTCACATTTCAGTGTTTCATGGAAACTTGAGCTCATAATGTCATTGATATAAACAGTGTTTAAAATCCATTTTGGTTACTTGGCATGCATATGCTCATTCTCTTGGTATTTTTCTTTTCTTTTTAAAGTGTATACATGTAAGGTTAGACATCTAAAATACCTGGCAAAACTACCCACAAAACCATCGTAGGTAAGGTTTATAATAAAATCCTCCCCCCCCCCACCCCTCTCTCTCTCTGTTACTGTCTATCTATCTACCTATCTCTCCATCTCTCTTTAACTCTTTTTCTGTGTCTCAAACACAAGTAGGAACACAATGCACAGGCTACACTGATATGCATTAGGACAGTTACAGCAGTAACATACTTTCTTCTGAACATGGCAGGCTCTTAACCAGTGCAGCTAAGACACTGAACCTCAGGGATCAGTTTCTTCAACATGTACAGAATGAAGATAAAACAATGCCATCTTATTCTTCACTATCATTTTTTATTTCGGTGCATTATTTATGATCAAGTTGGTGCAACGCTTTGATCCTGATTGATAATCATGTGGTTTGACCTTTGGAATAAAATCACTGAGGTGGTTCATCAGCTAAGATCAGACTAATCATTCTTACAGTATTGTCATCTTGTTAAGTGGTTTGATTGTTAAAATGAAGTGGATTTATAGTTCATTGTTAGAGAAAAAATTAATCATATCTACATTTTTATTAATCCATATACTCCTGTGATTTAATCCTTTAGAATGAAATAGATTCATCATTCAATTTGTTAAAAGTTTGATATTCATATGTTTTAATGTTTATAATCATGTAATTAATCCTTACAATGGTTCACTTTATTAATTGACATCAAGTTGATAATACATTAACGTTTAATCCCTTTCATTTTCTTGTATGATTTTTGGAATAAACTGATTGATAGTGAATAAAATACTTCAAATCCAGTATTTTGATGGGTTCATCTTTTGTACACAATTACTCACCATCATTATTCTGTATTGGGGAGGCAGGTATATATAGTTTGGAGAAAACAGTGTGTATCATCTATACTCATTGGGTGGCTGATTTTATCACTATTCATGATCAACTTTTTTGCCCATAAATGTTGTATATCTGTCTGGTCTAGTTTCTTTTTATTATCATCGTTTTTTTATTTGTTTGTGTGTTTTATTAAAAAGAGAGAAAACAGAATATGTGTCTCTCCTTGCTGACTGTATTGAGATGTGAGTGTTGTACTTTTCATCAGCAAACGGATGTGGAAACACAAAAATAGTCAGCATACTCAAGCCAGCATCAGAAGAGTTATGCAGTTGGTCTATCATCTGCTCAGTAGGTGTGTATGGTGTTGTGTATCACTTCCAATCATGCCAGATTTTTGGTGTGGAATTCAGGCTGCTCACCCCTGGGAGAATACATCATGACAAGAGAGGCTTACGCTTTGCCCTTTTTTCTTTCTTTCCCTGCTAGTTTATATATTTGTTTCCCTATGAGAATAGCTTCTTTTCCACAAAATTTTACCTGCAGCAATGCACTTGTTTCATGGGTTATTTTACTGTTTGAGTAAGATGTGTATGGAATATTCATAAGGAATCACCTTGTTATGTGGTATCGTGACAAACAAACTCTTTTTCTTTAAAAACACTCCAGTAGACGTAGAATGCTAACTGAAATGCCAAGAGCTGGTTCCTATGAATCACATCTGGGCAGAATACAACTTGACTCTAGCTCTGGAATCAAGTTTGACTTCTTTTATTATGTATCTCTAATCTATATTCAGTTTCAGTACAGTAATTCCATGACAAAATGAAAACTTTCATTTCCAAAAAGAATCCCTTCAATGAGCACAACAGATCAACACCAAAACTATGTGACTACACTCACAAATGACCAGCTGAATCAGTTAATGATTTTCATTATGTTAATCATTTTTCCTCTCCTCTCCTTCTTTTCCTCCTCTCCTCCCTTCTGCTGCAATAATAGCCTCTCCTATGGTGCCAGGCCACTCCTGCTGGCAGCTGGTAATTCACATTCTTCTTCCCTTCTCTCACTTCTGCTGCAATAACAGTTTTAAGAGTACATATAGCACATGGCCACGAATCTGTAAAACACCTTTTCTTAATAATGTTTTTGTCACAAACTGGATGGAAATGAATGCAAATATTACTTGGGATATGTTTTTAGACTTTACATGTTCAGTTACCAGTAACAACAAACACAATGATAGTGATATGATAAATGCTGTGAGTGTGATAGTTTGTAAATATTCTTAAATGCATTTTTCCTTCTTCATTTCATGTGGTTCACTTTATATGTGTAAAAGCGTTTGAAAGTTAACTGTTTTTGTTCACCCTCTCATTTCATTTAAACACAAAGATAGTAGCGCACAACTGAGTAAATCTTCAGTACCAGAAATAGACTAAGCTGATTTCACAAGTTTGTTGACTTTGAAGGAAAAAAAAAGCATTTGACAGAGTATGGCATGGTGGATTGTGGCAGACCCTCAGAACTTTAACATTGATCAAGGTGTGGCGTTGATCATTGAGACACTACATGACAAGTGCAGTCCTGGTCAATAGCTAGGTCAGAGACTTCCTTTGAATAACAATAAGAGTCAGTAAAGGCTGCATACTCTTGTATGTTTCATTCAACCATTTTAGTGAAAAGATCACTTAAAAGTCTGTCCCCAAGTTCCATACCACTATCTCTTTGTGGCAGATCCATTTACAATTTGCAGTTTGCTGACGACATTGATCTTCTCAGAGGCAGAGACAACGAACTCCAATAAGTCAGAAGCAGGCTGGAAGATTGAGCCAATGCTTATGGTATGGTAAAGTCCCGAGAACAGCCAGGTGGTGGTAACATGAAATAGTACCAGCGACAAGTCAGGCCCAGCGCATACAATTTCGGGGTGGGAAAAAGTTACCATTCAAGTCTTTCTGGGGACAAAAGCAGGAGAATGGACCAAAAAGACAGAAAACAGACAAAAAAGGTGACATGATGAAAATGAATAAGGCGGAAACAAAGAGTGGGATAAAAAAGGGGGAATTCCCTGCACAGAATTTCCAAAAGATGGTGCGTACTATTTATACTGACAAGACCCCGGCATCCCCATGGGTAAAACATCTGGAAATCACTAGCAGACTCGACTAGTGAAGACTGCATGCCTGGCAGTTAAACAAACATACCTAACCACACAAACAGCCACACTTCAAATTCAGACATCATCAGTCAGTCATCAATTCATTATTCCCTCTTTACAGTTTCTTCACTTGAATACAGTGCTTTTGACACCAAATGTAAATAAACAGCAAGTCAACTTTTGTTGTAAAAAGTGCTGTTTTTCATAGTCATCATCAAAGCTATAATTATTGCTCTTCACCCCCTCCAAAAAACACCTTGTGACCAGACTGTGTTCCATCATTACCTGTGACAATCAACTTATCATCATCATCTGCTGAAGACCTGCTTCGCTACTACATCACAGAACAATGAACACTGAACAGTAGTGAGAAACAATTCCAACTCAGATAACTGTTCCGCGAGTTCCATCTCTCTATCATTGATATGAATGATACAGCTTTCTGGACTGTTGTTCTTCAGGGTGATCATGTCTTTTCATGCAACAATCCCATTCTGGGGACCAGGCATGTGTCTTCTCTGAACGTATATTTTGTTTTGTCCGTCGTGTTCGACGATGACCTCTAAAACAGCAGAGGAGGCAGCTGTTGTTTTGGAAACTGGGCAGAAATTCGATTATAGTGAAAGTGCCTTTCCCGCAGTACATCCCCACTCTCTCGGCCAATAGGGCATACGGACAGTCAGCGTTGGAGATGTTCTCCAAAGGCCAACTAGCCCCCAGGACTGCAGCTCATAAGAACTGTGCAAGTTAAGCCTCCTAGTGAGAGTCATAGTGGATCACTGAAGACTAAGCTGTAAAGTGGAATTCCATGAGTGGGAAAGCCACTGAACATACAGCCTCTCACTTTGTTGTTGCCCACAGCGTCAACTCGTTTATTAAGAACTGTGATAAAGCTGTTGTTGCTATTGTTGTTATTGCTGTTGTTGTTCTTCTTCTTCTTCTCAGACCCTAGGTTACAATAAACTGCCATCCACTGAGCAGGAGATGCCTGGAGTCAGGGAAGTCATGTACAGCCTTGTAGGATTTGAGACATCATTTATTGTACTTCTCAGTACATGGTATAACTGTTTACCACAAAACAAATCACTGATACCCAGAAATGACCGACAGCTGAGTGGCAGGAGAGGAGGACACCCCCCCCCCCCCTCCCCCAAATATGGCCTGTGTCTTCTCCCTGTGAAAAGCTGACTTGAATTTGCACTTGCCTCTTTTTTCTTCTTCTTTGGGCTAAACATAATGGAAGAGAAAATTGAAAAGGTGAGCCTTTTTATAAAACTGGATAGGAAATTACCCCCCCCCCCCCCCCCCCAAAAAAAAAAAAAAAAAAAAAGTGCCATGTAACGAAGACTAGGACCAAGGAGTTACTATACATAGACTTCTTGTCTGACCTGTTTAGCCTATGTATAGAATACAGCAAAAAGAAACTTGATCTTCACAACATCAGCAGAATGACTGTTTCCTCAGACAAGAATGAAACAGGTTTGCTTTCAAATAAAGCAATGGTCAGATCCCCTCTTGTCTTGCTTTGTTTATGCCTTATTTCTTTTATGTTGTTTTATTTTTGTTGTTGTTATTGTTTTTGTGTTTCCTTCTTATTTTTCTGTCTTTCTTTTCATCATCATCATCATCTTCTTCTTTTTTTTTTTTTTTTTGGGGGGGGGGGGGGGGGGAGCTTTTGTATGTTCTTAAGAGTGTTCATCTATGTTATTTGTATTTATATAATATGATGCATGTTTGTGATGTCCAAGACGCTGCCTTGCTCTCCAAAAAAAAAGGGAAAAAAGACAAAAAGAAAAAGCTTTGAAGTATGTTATAGTTTTTCTAACTACATTTCTCATGGAGATAATGATAAGTAGCTTTCACTGTTACTTGTATCTTGTCTTTGGTGATGTAACATATTATCCACAGCCAAAGAGACAGTCAGCAAGTGTTGAGAGAAACAACAGAAGAACAACCAAATATCAACTGTATTCCCCAAGTCATAATGGGGGGGGGGGGGGGGGGAGACCGTCCCACACCAACAACATTCCCACTGTCTCACCCCCTTATAGTCTGCAGAATCTTCATGATGATGAAAGCGGTAGAAAAGGGAAAGAAGAATAAGAATTGGTGAACATCATAGCTCAAACTGTGAAACAATCGGCCACCCCCCCCCAAAAAAAAAGAAAAAAAGAAAAAAAAGCGTGCCATAAGAAGAGCAGGAGAGAAACGTCAGAGAAGATGCTGTTTGGCTGTTTTTTGTTTGTTTGTTTTGTTTGTTTGTTTGTTTTTGTTGTTGTTTTGTTTTAGTGAGTTTGTTAAAAAAAAAAAATTGGTTGGTGTTTTATTTGGCCACGCCCACCGCAGATTTCTCTCGAATGACTTTGCGCATGCGTTATAGCCCTAATTCCTACATTTGTGCTCGTTTAAAAATAAATTTTGGTTTAGTATTTAAAACAACATTTACTTGATATTTTTATATTATTTTTGGAAGTTTCACAACAAATTAAAACAGTAACAAGCAAACAATAAAGTAAGGTCATGGGTAAAATCACATGACGATCTAGGGCTCATTACTTCCTTCCTCCCGCCGAACTCCCAGGTAGATGCAGGTTAGGCCTAGATTGGAGAAGTGTGAGTTCATTTGAAGTTTTGTCAGTACAACGCAAAGATGGAAGACGACCAACAGCAGTTTGATAAGGATGATTATTCAGGTCTCGATGGGCAAAATGGAGAGAATTTTGAAGAAGAAACCACAGAACAATCAGCGGTCGATGACGGAGGCGACCAAGCGATGGAAACCGGTGGCGAACAAAACGCTGAAGACGAAAATGAAGACGAGAGGTAGTGCTTCATATTATTTTGTGTTTGTAATTTTGAATCGGTGAAGCATATAACGTGGAATTACAGTATAATATGTCTACAATAGGTTATTGATTTTGATATCTTATTGTTCTTCACCTTTTGGCACTGTCAATAACAAATCGGGGAAAGGTATACCAGCAAAATGGCGACCACGTGTTCCGACATAAATTATTGGTGGTCGTGTTTCTACTGGTTTCAGTACAACTTTCCATTTGAACAGCGACTGTTATCGTGCACGTTATGTGGTAAAATATGTTCAAGCTAGTTTTTGACTTTTTCTGTAGTAAACTAGCTAATTTATGAAGTTTATGTATTTTTGATTGAGAGAAAGTTTAGACCACGTGGAGTTCTTTCCCTTCCGTTTAGCTCACGTTATGTGAGCTGTGGGCATTCAACTTGAACTAAGCCAAGTCATGCTGTAGCAACAGAGCATCTTTTGTGTAGATGTTCACCTTACCTTTTAGGACCAAACACTCCACCCTTTTTCAGTTTTGTTTCAATACTATCAATTTTGATAATTTAGGCTACGATTGTTTTGTGTACTACTACTACTACTACTACTGTACCACTAGCCATTGAGTCCATTGAACATGTACCAAAAGGCTAGCCAAGGTCAGACGCTAGTCTAAACTGATAGATTAGAATTATATATATATATAAATAATATAATAATATATATAAATAAATAAACTTATTGCTTTGAATGTTTTTTAAAGTTTTTTTTTATGGGTTTCATTGTTTCAGATATACTACTTGAAAATGAGAAAAATCAGTTGGATTATGCATTATTATGACCTTTCCTTGCTGTGGAAACACAAAATGGTCAACAAACTTTAAAAGAACAAAACTAAAGTAAAAAGATCTATTGAATATTGTAATTTTTCTCATAAGTTTTGCAGGATAATTTCCATATTTCAACAGATTTATTTTTATATTGAACATTTTCTGTGATTTTTTTCTTCCTTTTTTTGTTCATGGATTTTTGTTGCAAATCTGGCTGGATACAGAATTTCAAATTGCTAGAACTGTAGAAGTTGTTCATGAATAAACTCAAATAAATCTGTAGAACTTGAGATCACAACACAAACATGCAAAGTTTCAATACATCTTTAAAATGTATTGACAGTAAAAAATGAAAAGTGAGAAAACGCAAAAAGAAACAACAAATAATAATGAGGTTGGGTTGAAATCTTTATTGGCTAATTATTATGCTTTTTGCTGCTTTTTTCTGGGGGAAAAAGGGACCTGATTGTAGACTTATGGTTCATTTTCCACACAAAACCCAAATCCTGAAAAATCATGATTTTCTGCTTAAAATCTTCCCTGTGTATGTGTTGCATATGTGCATGCGTAAATAATGTTTATATATGTCTTTCTATTCAATGTTTTTTATAACACTGTGTTCCCAATAGGTGTGTGTTTGTGTCATTTTTTTTATTAGTTTTGTAATGTTTTAACGAATATGAAATGTAGCTTTTTTGTCTTTCAAGATTGATACCATCAATCTGCCCTCAGTATTGTACTTGCCCTTCATGGGATGAATAAAGTGTTTTTGACTTGACTTGACATGTTTGGCCTTAAATAGGCCTTATCAGTAATTAAGTGTTCAAGAGATTAGAAATTATTTTTGACTGTTTTCTGCCAAAGAAATGAAAGCATGCAATAGATCGAATTGTTGGGCATAACACAAGGCAAAACCAGAAATGACCTTGACCTGAATGAAACATTAACATGAAAATCAAGAAAGGTGGCAGGATGGTCACAACATTAACTTTCCTAGCAAGTAAACCATGATATTCTGGGTTCAGTCCCCAGCCTTGCCCTTCCCAGTTTGACAAGAAAATCTGAATGTCAAAGTCCTTGGGATGAGACTGGTTAACTTTTACTGAGGCACCATATGCGAATGATGTATAATATATATATATATAATATATATATAATATATATATATATAACAAATAAAAAACCCAGAGTTGAATGAAAAAGGTCAGCCTTGATCAAAGAAAATAGCAATTTTAAACAAAATCTGTGTTCATGAGTTAATAATAAGAATAATAAATGGAATTTATATAGCGCTATATCTTGCAAATTATACAAATTGGAGCGCTTGCATTCAATCCGCTCAGGACTACACATGCAACCAACAATGATCAACAATATTTGTTGACATTGTGTGAAATCATGACAATTCTGAAAGAAATGACTAAAATCATGTGATCTTGATCCCATACCTGCTTCTCTATTCACACAGTGCCTACCACAACTCATACCCACTATCACGAAAATAGTAAACTCATCTCTTGTTTCAGGAAATGTCCCATCAGCTCTCAAAACTGCTATAGTCACACCTCTACTCAAAAAAGCATGACCTTGACCCTAACATTCTGAAGAATTATAGACCTGTTTCCAATCTACCTTTTATTTCTAAAGTCTTTGAAAAAGTAGTTCTCAAACAGCTCAACAACCACCTTCTCTCCAACAATCTTCTTCCTGAGTTTCAGTCTGCCTATCGCATCAACCACAGCACTGAAACCACCCTAGTTCACACTTTAAACAGGCTTCTACTCGCTTCTGACTCAGGGAAAATCTCCCTTCTCACTCTACTCGACTTATCAGCAGCCTTCGATACTATAGACCACTCAATTCTTCTCTCCCGTCTTCAAAACACGTTCGGTGTTACTGGCACAGCCCTCACCTGGTTTAATTCATACCTTACTGACCGATTCCAGACAGTTGCAGTAAACAAGATTCAATCAATACCTGCCAAACTGGAATGCGGAGTCCCACAGGGATCAGTTCTAGGCCCTGTTCTTTTCACTCTTTACACTGCCCCACTGTCACATATAATAAACCGTCATCAAATCAACCATCATTTTTACGCAGATGACTGATTCAAAGCAGTGTTACTCCTGAAAATCTGCCTTCTCTCCTGACAAATATGGCCCGCTGCTTTGAAGATATTCAAAACTGGATGACACAGAACAAATTACAGCTAAATGCAGATAAAACTGAAGCCATGCTCGTGGGGACCAAACACAAACTCTCTTTCCATTACAACAGCTTCAATAGAACTCGGCAATACATCAGTCCCTCTATCCACTTCTGTGAAGTATCTAGGTGTCGTCATCAACAACACACTATGAAAAAATTCATCACCCAGACCTGTCAGTCGTGCTACTATCAATTACGGCGTATTAGTGCAATTCGAAAGTACCTGTCCACTGATGCAACAGCCAAACTTGTCACTTCTCTCATTCTTTCACGTCTGGACTATTGCAATTCTCTTTTGTCTGGTCTGCCAGCATCATCTATCCACTCCCTTCAACATATACAAAACTCTGCAGCTCGACTAGTTATCAGAAAGAAAAAATCTGAGCACATTACCCCTCTCTTGCGATCTCCACTGGCTGCCTGTGCCACAGAGAATAGATTATAAGATCAGTACCCTCAGTTACAAATGTCTCCACAAAACGGCACCCTCCTACCTATGTAAATGTCTTAACCAGTATACTCCTTCACGTTCCCTCCGCTCTACTGCAGATACCTTGTGCCTATGAATACCTAGATTCAACCAATCCACTGTTGGCCGCCGCTCATTCTCTATTTCGGGTCCATCGACCTGGAATGAGCTCCCTCTCTCTCTTCTCCAGAAATCTAGTTATGACACTTTTAAATCCAGCCTAAAGACATATTTATTTCAAACCTAAGACTTCCCCCCTCCTGTTTCATATCTTACCCATGTCCTATCACCCTGCTAAAGTATACGGCCTGTGCGAGTGTGTGTGTGCTTTTGAAAAACATTTGACTATTGAAATTTTATTTCATAGATTTTGTCTGCATCGCACCATGTTGGTAAATATCTGTTTAAACTTTTGATTATTTATCATTGATTGCATGTCTAAGATTAGGTTGAATGCATGCGCTTTGATTTGTCTTTGCAAAATATAGTGCTATATAAGTTCCATTTATTATTATTATTATTAATCAGCCAAATGTGGCTTGAATTCATGTTGCAGTGTTAATTTTGAGATTTTATTGGTTGAAAACTGTAATCTGATATCGTGTAATTATGAAAATGATTTATATTTACTCCCATGAGGGCTGTTTTGTGGTCAAGGTCATGTCCTTGGCTTAGACCAGCACTTGACTTTTAGAATCACTTCAACAGAAGAATGACAAAGTTATGATTTTGGTCAACTCTGTTTCTTTGTTTTACTTTCTTTTGACCTTGAATGTTAGAGATGCTTTTTCAGTTTTTGAGACTTTCTTGAAGTTCATTTAATCTCATGTAAACGGGGCGTTTTCCTTTGTGGATCAGAGGGTGTTTAGAAATTTGGACACACTGGAATTTAAAAGGTTGTAAATTTTGTACAAGCCCGGACTATTGCATGTATGCACAAAGTGGACACAATTTTTAGGATAGTGCATTGAATGTTTTGCATAAAACGGATTTTAAGCATTGCCATCAAAGTGAAGAAATGGGTAATAAGGACACAGACCTGGCCCTTTTTAGGCTTTTATTGGCAGTTCTTGCCAAAGAGAAAAACTTGTTTTGACCTACAATATCTATACATGTGCAGTAATGGTATCCAAATCAAGACAATCCAGATCTTCAATTGTCAGGAGAAGTGTGTTGGTCATGTGAAACATTAAACCAGAAAGATTTGTGACTGTATGCCTTAAAAGAAAAAAAAAGAAAACCAACAAAACCCCACACACAACACAAACCGTTAAGTAAAGAAAAAGTTGTGATTTCAACAAGTAAACCATGACCAAGGTTCTGGGTTTGATTCCCAGCCTTGCTCTTTCTTCCCAGTTTGATGAAAAAATCAAACTGAATGTCAGTCTTCGGATGAGACTATAAACCAAGGCCTGTGTGTGAATGCATGCATAACATCTTGCACATATGTTAAAAACATGTTCTGCCTTTTGGAAGAGTAGGCCATTGTGTGCTGGTAGGAACGGATGATACAAAAAAACCCCAAACAAACCAGCTCTAGCCGAGGGGGGAAAAAATAGAAGTGGACAGATTTGACAGGGACGGCCCTTAGAATGTTCTAGTAAGTAGAATCAGTCTGAACTATTCCAGCAATGTAACCTTTTCCCCAAAAGGAATTTGTGCTGCTTAACTCAAAATATCATCGAGAACCTTTTAGCAAAGTACATTTTAGAGAATAATTATGGTGGTCGTAAAACTTTGTTAAAAACAAGCCTGCCTTAAGTTGACTGTGAATTCCTTAAATTGGTAGATTCTTTTAATGCTTTTCAGAACTTTCTAATGAACTATAAATTCATTTACTTGGAATATGTTTTTGGCAAAGATAATTCCTTGTTGTCTTGTAACAAATGGTATATCCTTTGACCAACTTATAAAGCAATTTCAGTTCTCAATATTATTCTTTTGTTCCATTTGTTTGTCTTGTTTTTAAGAAAGTAATGAACTAATGATTGAAATATTATTGATGCTTAAAGTTAAAGGGAAACCTTTATAAACACGTTTCCATTGTTTTGCAGAAAAATATTTGTAGGCGGGTTGAGCTGGGAAACCACAGCAAGTGAGTACTTTACTAAATCATTTGATTATAACTAGAAGCTAGAAATATTGAACATTGTACTGTTTTGCCATGATTAAGAATTCCTCACACTACATAAACCTTCTAAAGAATGCACAGAATAGAGCTAAAGAATTATTTGGGAGGAAGAAAAAAAAGGGGGGGGGGGGGGGGGGGATGTGCTAGGTTGGTGTGCATAGAAGAGAAAAAAAATTTTTTTGGGGGGGGGTAATAAAGAGAAAAAAGTATTCATCTTTTATTTCCTAATTGAAAAGATACTAAGTGCTTGTAAGTTGTATTGAAACTGGACTGATACAGTCAGTAGTTTGCTTGTTTTTTGTTTTTTTTTACAGTAGTTTATTTTTTTAAAAGTTAAATTTTCATTGTTGTGCATTGAATTAAGTTCAGAATAATGGACAAGGCAGCTTATGCCAAGCACTGAATGTGGAAAGTAGACCTATTAATTATAATAAATGCCATGGTTAGCTGAGTGTGTGTGAGAGAGAGGCATAAGAATTCTAGCTGAACGTAATGTTGTGAAATTTCATTGCAGAGGACCTCCGAGAATACTGTGAAAAATTTGGTGAAGTGACAAGCTGCACCTTGAAAACAGATCTTGAAACAAAACAGTCCAGAGGATTTGGCTTTGTGGTGTTCAAGAATGTAGACTCTGTCAAAAAGGTCAGGAGAAGAGTTATTTAGACTAATTCGATATTGTCAGCATAGCCTTATGAAAGTTTTGATACTAGGGCTGAAAATGTACCTTTCTGAACTTCAGTGTGAGTATATTTGTGATGGAATAAATGGGCAAAGAATTTCAAATTAAGGACATACTTGATGCTGATGTGAAATTCACAATTACAGAAATGAGCATGTCATGTGAAGGTTGCATGAACAGATTAAGGGCGTTTTTTTTTTGTTTGTGCTCTACTTTGTATACCCTAATGTTAGTTGATAACCAAGATCAACAGCAATAGCTAGTTTTTTGCCCTTTAAATTTTAGATTGAGTGAAATCTATTTTATCATTTTTCTTCAATTTCAGTTGTTTCTTTTCAGTTTCATTACTGCAAGCCAGAATCTTTATTTCATATCAGTTCTACTCTGATTCCAATGTAAATCAAACAGTAACTATTATTTTCTTTCAGTTTCAAAATATAAAGAAAAATCAAACCAAACGACTGTCTTTCAGGTCCTGGACGTCAAAGAGCACAAGCTCCATGGACGGACCATTGATCCAAAGCATGCCAACCCCAGGGAAGGAATCAAAAAAATATTTGTTGGCAGACTGGACCCCGGTGTTCCAGAGGATGATGTCAAGACCTACTTTGGAAAATTTGGAGAGGTGGGTTGGTATAATTTGTTGATTGTTTGATGTAGTTCTATTGCAAAAATTGTCTTTGCAATTCTTTTAACACTGCCTGTCAGTCTGCCTTGCATCAAGTCTTTATTTTTGCTTCTTTTTTTTTTCCTGTTTGCGTCTTTGTTTTTACTCATTTTATTGGTCTGGGTTTTTTGCAGGGTAATATACCATGTTATCAGTTTGTTCCAGAGACTTATGTAAATTTAGCCCCAAACCTAAACTCAGCCAATTAGGTGAAAGTTTAGGAAGCATATATTTAGAAAAGAAATAGAAAGATCTTTTGGTCCATTGTGTTTAATACTGTGAGTCACTTTGTGTGTCTAAGTAAGGTGGCAATAGGTGTAAGAACTAAGAGTTTTTGTTTTTTGGTAAGGTATATTATGTTCAACTCTAGTGTCAAGAGATTATAAGGAAAAATGTGCTTGTCATTCTGTAGACTTGATATATAATTGTCCGAGGGTAGCAACAGTCTAACAGCACCTTTACAGTGAATCAATCCAATACAACCCATTACCATGTAATAGGCTTATTTTATGGGATTGATTATGAACCCATAATAAGTCCTGCAAGAGTGTCACTTTGCAGTGGTACTTATATGTGTGCTCAGGCATGGTACATCTCCACGAATTCGCAGAAATCCGCAAAAAGGGGAAAAAATTTTTTGAGGAAAAAACAACAAAACCACGGAAACCCAGTGTTCCATTCGGATTATTTCCCTTCTCTTCTTGACATCAAAAGTGATCACTAGGTAGCAAGTGGCCTGTCTCTGTTGAAAGAAGGGGCCATGTGTATCAACAATAGGTATCAGGTTCTCATGAAAGGGATGGACCAGAAAGGGGAGGGTAGGAAGAGGGAGGGTGGGTGGTGGTGGTGGGAGGCTTTCATGACTGTTCCACTTAACTCTGTGGGTGCTCTCAGAGAGCAATGTTTACAAAATAATCAGCAGGCCAACCAGCCTCCCCTTTCTTTTTCATGGAGAGAGCCTCTCTCCATGAAAATAGCCTAGTGGTTAGAACATTGCGCTCGCAATCTGACAACCCCGGTTTGATTCCCGTTCAAGGGGGATATTTTTCTCCTGGAGTTAACTTCAGTGCAGACTCCTCTCCCCAAAAGTCCTTCAGATGAGACTATAAACCGAGGTCCCGTGTGTGAACACACGCAGATCTTGTGCACATTAAATCCTATTCCGCTTTTCGTAAGAGTAGGCCATTGTGTGTGGCACAAAACCACATATACAAGGGGACTGGATGTAAAAAACACATAAGTGCTTATTCCATTATCCTCAATATAAAAGAATAAATAAATAAAAAATCTCACACTTTCACACACTGTCTCTTTCACATACTGCCTCTACTCTCTGTGTCTCTGTCTCTTTCCTCTCTTTTTCTCTTCTCCGTCTCTCTCTCTCACACACACACATAGACACAACACACACTAACTTCTATCTCTCTTTGTCTGTGTCTCTCTCTCTCTCTGTCTGTCTGTCTCTCTCTTTCTCTCTCTCTCTCTCTCTCATAAACACACAGTTTTCACTCACACAGTTCTCTCTCACTCACACACACACACATGCACATTTGTCTAGATATGCCCTTATTTTTGCTGTGTGAGCACTTGGGTATAAGACCTCAATGCTGATTCTAGAGTGCACCCTTGTGGGATTCCCGCATTTTTCTCAAAATTGCCGCAAAACGATCTGGGCAGTGCGCCCTACCAGACGCCAAAAAATCCTGGACAGCGCGTTTTTGAACAATGCACCCTCGCAATTGCCGTTATAATAATATCTAAAATTATACTTTCCCCCTAAGTTCTCCGATGCTTCTGGTTGTCACTTTTGACCAATCACAGAAACCATAGTTCGTCCTTGTCAGTTCCTGCAGCGTCATTACGTTGGTAGGCTGCCCTAGCAGCGGCAAGATTTTTTGATTAGCACCCACAAGCCTTTCTTTTCAGTTTGTTTTCTTAGCGGTTGAGAAATCCACTGTCGGCTTGCTAGGCCAGTCACAGCTTCACCAGAGCCCCGTTAGCCAGCTTGACCTGTTTCCGTTTCCCACGATGTGGACGAGGGGTTGGAAAAGCAATTAACCCTAGTAGCGCTGAATATGCAGCAACAAGCCTCACTTCTATTGGCTGAATTAACATTGGCTAGCATTGTTTTGGAGGAGGGTGGGCTCAAACAACCCTTGATATTGATATATAAAACTGAATTAAATGTGTTAAGCTATATATCACTGGAAAGAACAGATAATATGCTTTTAAATGAGTAATTTTATAATAATGTGTAGTGATTATGATTATGTAAAAACAATCCAAAAAAAAAAAAATCGTGTGCGCACTACTGATCACTGTTCCATTGTCAGGGCCCCAGATCGATTTTAACACGATAAGCAAAGTTCTTGCGGTGCATAAATGTCATGATTAGGTAAACACTATTTCTTGACATTAGTTTTCAAAAAATAAGGAGTTTGTATCGCTTTAACGGTCACCAAATACTCGGAAAAGTTCAGCGAAAGGATCGACGCCATCGCGACCGTCATGGCGGAATGTGCGAAGTGGTGGCTTTCTATGACGAAAATACAAAGATCGCTTGATTTCATGTGATGCAAAGTATTCAGCAGCATAGCGATTTGACTCAACAACAGTTATTTCGAAGCCTCGTTGCGTCAAAATAAAGTAAAACAATCTGTGACGTCGAAATTGCCGAGTAGCGAAGAAGTCCATCCAGCAAAAACTAGCACCGCTCGATTCAGTCCGATCGCGATCGATTTTTATCAAGTTTTTCAAAAATATTCCACAATCCTTACCTCATCATCTCTCTCATTGTTTATTTCAACCAAATCCAGCCTCTAAAACTCCTCCTCGCTGTCAATATTGTAAAAAAGCTCGAAAAACGCTTGAAGAAATTCAAGTGCAAACACTGGCCGCCATTTTTGTTGAAGACGATCTCGGCTGGTCCGAAAAAAAACAAAAAAACACTCTTAACCAATCAGATTCTTCGTTGCTTGTGTGTGTCAAACGACCTTCACCCCTTTCTGCAGGCCTACAACGGCCTTAACATTCATTGGCTGACCTTTGAAAGCGAAAGTAAGCTTTCAACTATGACCACCCACGTCATCCCGGAATATTCCGGGATCCACCACACAGCCTAGACCCGCCTTTACCGGAATATTCCGGGAACCGCGCTACTAGGGTTAAGACCAGCCCAAAGGGCAAAGCGGCAGGCAATGACGGCATAACAACTGAAGCCATCCTTGCATGCGGAGAAACGGGAGTTAAGTGGCTCACCATCATCTTCCAGAAAGCATGGGAAGAGAGGAAAGTACCAATGGACGGGCAAAATGCGATAGTGGTGCCAATTTGGAAGAAGAAGGGCAGCAAGAGAGACTGCAGCACCTACAGAGGCATTTCACTTCTCAGCCATGTAGGGAAAATGTATGCAAAGATTCTGGAATAGCGCACAAGAGCCAAAGCAGAACACCTACTGAGCAATGCCCAGTTTGGCTTTCGGAAAGGAAGAGGGTGCACAGATGCCATTTTCGCACCCTGAGAGCTGTGTGAAAGAGCCATCGAATACAACCAAGACCTGCATACAGTATTCGTTGATCAAGAAAAAGCTTTCGACCAAGTCAACAGAAAGCTCTGGAAGATCCTGGAGCAGTACGACGTGAAGGGGCAGTTGCTTGATAACATCAGAGCAATCTATGCCAACAGTATGAGCGCAGTCCGAACAGCCAGTGGAACATACGACTGGTTCCCGGTTACATCAGGGGTCAGGCAAGGCTGCATACTCTCTCCCCTTCTCTTTGTGATCTACATGGACCAGATTACAAAGGAAGCCAACCCAGATCTTGAGGCCCTGATCGAACTATTATTTGCTGACGATCAGTCCTTGATGAATCGGAACAAAGCAGCTCTTCAAGAACACACAGACCAACTCAATACAAGCTGCGAGAGGTATGACATGAAGATCAGTATCACCAAAACAGAAGTTATGTCTGTCAGCAGAAATCCAGGAAAGCTGGACATCAACGTCAACGGCACCCAGCTGAAACAGACCAAAGAATTTAAATACCTTGGCAGCCTCTTCACTGAAGATGGAAAATTGGACAGAGAGATAGAAACAAGATGCCAGAAAGCAAACGCAGTCAGTTACCAACTCGCCCCCCTTCTAAAACATTCCAGCATCCCAATAAATTGGACAGAGAGATAGAAACAAGATGCCAGAAAGCAAACGCAGTCAGTTACCAACTCGCCCCCCTTCTAAAACATTCCAGCATCCCAATGAGCACCAAGGCAAAACTCAACGCCATCTTCGTTCCAACACTCACATACCAGTGTCAGACATGGGCCCTAACAAAAGCTTAGAAAATTGGTCACATGTGAAATGCGCTGCCTGAGAAAAGCTGTCAACAAGACCAGACGCGACAAGATCAAGAATGAGGTGATTAGAGACATGGTCGGACTAACACCAATTCTCCACCATATCGAACAACAAAGGATCAGGTGGTTTGGTCACCTCACTAGAATGCCGCCCAACCAACCAGCCCTACGGGCATACACCACCAAATACAATGGCTGGAAAGCCAGAGGTAGACCAAGGAGACGATGGAGCGACTCCGTGGCTGACACCCTGCGAGCCCATGACCTGTCACTACATCAAGCCTCCGCCTTGCTGCAGACAGACGTCTGTGTCTCCCCGCAATGCCGAAAGGCACCAGCGCCAGATGAAAGAAAGAAGAAGACCCACAAGCCATCTTCATAACGAAGCCTGCTCATCCTGCTCTGTTGTCCTCTTCATTTACGTCATATTCCAAGAAGCCCTCTACTCGAGAAATAAATGACTAGGACAGAGATTGTTGAGGAGATAGCAGACGCAGTTGGTAGATCTGGCGAGACAAGTAGCCCTGGATTGAGAACAGTGAACATGGCATGTGGAAGGCTATGGGCTGTGTATCAAATAATGGAAAGAAGGATGCAGTCACTGAAGGAGATTTCGCCAATTACAGAGCATCTTGGGGTGGGGACGAAACAAGACTTTGATATTGGTTTTAACTTAATGTAGATCTAGATCTCTGTGAATGTTGTTGTTTCCTTCAATTTAACGTCTGTTCACTCTCAGTGATATTAGCGTTCTGTGAATGTATTAACCCTTTGCTGGGCACAGCAAAATAATTTGTTCACTTCCTGCTGGGCAAGCAAAATGGAGATGGATGGCCTGTGACTGGGTGGGTGTATTTAACATGCAATAACTCCACAATGGTTTAATGGATTTTAATGAAATAAAAGCAGCAAAATGCAGAAATGAAGAAACTGCTATTTGCTGTTGCATGTTAGCTTTACAGTTCGAGCCGCTACCGTAACAAAAGTCCCAAATAGCAATCAATTCACAAAATATATCAAGTTGTGAACCATTGTCAAACTCGAAATCCGCGATAATTTCCTCAATTCTATTAGCAGGATTCAAAACACGCATCTGCTGAGTTAGATTTGACGATTGATTTACGTCTCAAACTTCGTTGTTGTCAAAACCGTCTTCCTCACTTCAATCAACAAAGTCACAGGATTGCGTACATCGATCTTTGAGCCTACATACACATCTCACAGCGTCATATTTTTGGCATGAAAGCCATTAAAACGAATTGCGATTTAAAAAAAAAATTTTTCCTCCTCCAAAACTTGCCACAAACACACTCCAACCGCCGCCATTTGCAATATGCATGCGGAAGTCGCGTGGGCAGTCTCGTTGCTTCTATTTTAAAGATATTTGAAGCGAGATTAGCGGGAATTTCGAATGTATGACCGCACTGAAGTGACGGTCACGTCGCCGGCCGTTGTGCCCAAGGATAGGTTCGGCCGTATTGGAACACTATGCCCAGCAAAGGGTTAATACAAATTTGATCTCTCTCTTTCTCTATCTCTTTCTTAACCCTAGTGGCGCGGTTCCCGGAATATTCCGGGAAAGGCGGGTCTAGGCTGTGTGGCGGATCCCGGAATATTCCGGGATGACGTGGGTGGTCATAGTTGAAAGCTTACTTTCGCTTTCAAAGGTCAGCCAATGAATGTTAAGGCCGTTGTAGGCCCGCAGAAAGGGGTGAAGGTCGTTTGACACACACAAGCAACGAAGAATCTGATTGGTTAAGAGTGTATTTTAATTTTTTTCCGGACCAGCCGAGATCGTCTTCAACAAAAATGGCGGCCAGCGTTTGCACTAGAATTTCTTCAAGCGTTTTTCGAGCTTTTTTACAAAATTGACAGCGAGGAGGAGTTTTAGAGGCTGGATTTGGTTGAAATAAACAATGAGAGAGACGATGAGGTAAGGATGGTGGAATATTTTTGAAAAACTTGGTAAAAATCGATCACGATCGGACTGAATCGAGCGGTGCTAGTTTTGCTGGATGGACTTTTTCGCTACTCGGCGATTTCGACGTCACAGATTGTTTTACTTTATTTTGACGCAACGAGGCTTCGAAATAACTGTTGTTGAGTCAAATCGCTATGCTGCTGAGTACTTTGCATCACATGAAATCAAGCGATCTTTGTATTTTTGTCATAGAAAGCCACCACTTCGCACATTCCGCCATGACGGTCGCGATGGCGTCGATCCTGTCGCTGAACTTTCCCGAGTATTTGGTGACCGATAAAGCGATACAAACTCCTTATTTTTTGAAAACTAATGTCAAGAAATAGTGTTTACCTAATCATGACATTTATGCACCGCAAGAACTTTGCTTATCGTGTTAAAATCGATCCGGGGCCCTGACAGTGGAACAGTGATCGGTAGTGCGAACATGATTTTTTTTTTTGATTTTTTTTTACATAATCATAAACACTACACACTATTATAAAATTATACTCATTTAAAAGCATATTATCTCTTCTTTCCAGTGATCTATAGCTTAACACATTTAATTCAGTTTTATATATCAATATCAAGGGTTGTTTGAGCCCACCATGCTCCAAAACAATGCTAGCCAATGTTAATTCAGCCAATAGAAGTGAGGCTTGTTGCTGTTTATTTAGCGCTACTAGGGTTAACTCTCCTACTACCGTCGGCGGGTTGACCCGCCCTCTTACTACTTGGTCCGCGAAGCCGCGGGCGGGTATGCCCGCTGAATACCTGGGGACACCCTGTCTCCCTTTGCGCTATTTATATACCATGGTCTCACACCCCTTATCGCTTTAGACATGCTCAGTGAGCTCCCAGATAGTGTAGCTGCCACCATTTGCAATTTTTGCTTCAGTTGATCGATTTTGGTGCCGATTTTTTCGATTTTACGGCGATGTCATCGAGTAACAATTTTTGGAGGGAGCTGCATCAATATGGCGACTGCTTCAACGAACTTTTGGGAGGATTTTCTGTGAAAATAATGGCAGAATCTGAACTTATGTGGACTGAAATGGACTTAGAAGCTGAACAGAGGATTCAAGAGTTGCAGAGTGGAATCGATGTGCTGTGTTTATTGGTGATTCGAGTGATGAAGATGACTATGACAGTGGTGTAAACAACGATCCTGCCGAGGGGGGCATATGACTGTGACTGGCTTAAAATGAAAGAATTTCGTGAAAATTGTGGCTCCAGAAACTTGCAAAATGATGCTAGTGACTCGTGGGTAGTATGATGGGTTTTTTCTTCTGTTTTTCACTGACAAAGTGCAAAATAAAATTGGAACAAACCGTGACCTGATTTCAATGGCTGTTTGTTCGTCAGCCTGTATGCTTGTTTGTGAGTGTGATTGCATGTTATTCTAATATTATCCGAACATTATTACTTATTTTGCATGTTTGATTTTATTTCACTTCATCTTTACAATTCTTTACCTCTTGAAATAGTCATATTTTTAAAATTATTGCATAACCACCGTAGCCAACAACAACCGCAACATCATCGCCATCAGCATTCCACAACAACAAGTCACACAAGAGTCAAACGAAGAAATATTGAATTTTTATTCACAACTTAACAAGTACAGAAAGTTTCATGTCGATCTGTCTTTATTTCGATTTTTTATTATTTTTTAAAGTCAGTAGGTGTGAAACTGAAAGACCCTGCAGAAAATACTTGGTATACAGTGGTAAGTAAGAGAAACGGAACGCGGTAGTAGAAAAGTTAATGTGCAATCTTGGGGGGGGGGGGGGGGGGGGGCAAGACTTTGACATTGGCTTTAACTTGTCTAGATGTAGACTTAGATCTATCTCTCTGATCGGGAAATACATGTTGGCCTCTCTCTCTCTCTTTCTCGAAACGACGTGACGGGACGAGAACTGAACGGGTGTGCTGTTAGTAAGCTGCTGCAAATTTTTGCATTTTAGCTTCAAAATGTCAGTTACTGGCCTTCAGCAACTGTAATAACAACTTTAAACGCCCTGCTGATCGACAACGTGAATGCCTCGGCCACACCAGATTCACTTGATCTACTGTGTGATCCAGCAACAGACAGCAAGATCGGTGTGTCTTCTGAGGCCTCTGATGTGCAAAAAGAGGTGACAGTTGGCTGCACAGTGGATGACTCTGATACTGGTATTGTGAAACAGTATGTGTCTACTTAAACTGACAAACGTGTGCAGCGTCGATTACGGGACAGCAAGAGAAACACATGGTCTTGAAAGGTTGTGGTACATAGTTCAGGCGATCAAAACATTGTGATGTGTGAATCAGATGACATCGCCCTGGAATACTCTTGTAATGGAGATACTGGCGAGGAATCTAAGTGTGTGTTTTGGTACATCAAGCAAGAAGAGAAAAACATGTTGCCAGAAGAACGTGTCAGGCTTGCCAGACTTCGTAAAGGGAAGCAGTGTCCTAACACAACACGCAGAGACAGTGGGGCATGCTGAGCGGGAAATACATCATCTTCGGGACCTGATCCGGTTTTACATGGGCTGACTTCGCTGGCTGCAGACTGGAAAAGGAAAGGCTGTTTTGAAAATTGAGACAGGACAATAATGTATCGAATCTTGATGTACATACCACTACTGCCATGGTTTCCATGTCATTGTAATCGCATCGCGTTCAATATCGTTTGTTACCGCGCGCAGCGCTATATGGCTTGATTGCTAAATAGCAATAAATTTTGTCAATTGTCTCTCTCTTTCTCTCTTTCTCTTTCTCTTTCTCCCTCTCTCTCCCTCAAATTTATTCAATTCTCTCTCTCAATAAATCTGTCTGTCTCTCCCCCCCCCTTCCTCTCTCTCTCTCTGTATCATTTAGGCAAGGAAAAAAATCTTTGATATTGGCTTTTACATCTAGTTTGATCTAGATCTATCTCCCCAACTCTGGTGGAAATAGAAATTTGACACCCCCCTCTCTCTCTCTCCCTTTCTCTTCCTCCTCTCTCCCCTGCTCTCTCTCTCTCTGAAGTTCCTGAGTGCAACAAACATGCAGCGCGACAAAACTCTCTCTCTCTCTCTCTCTCTCTCTCTCTCTCTCTCTCTCTCTCTCTCTCTCTCTCTCTCTCTCTCTCTCTCTCTCTCCTGTGTCACAAGTGACATTAACTGCAACACTTAAGGTGAATATTTAATCCTTTCTGCTTAGGTATCTGCCTGTTCGATTTGTTTCTCTTCCTTGAACAAAATAGCAGAAACTGAGAGTACTGAGGGTACTGTAAGCAAATATTACTTGTCCCCTTTTCTACGTGAGGGGGGGGGGGCCAGCAATGCACCCTTTTTTTATTTTAGGGGGCCCCTTATTTTGAAATCCTAGAATCAACACCGAGACCTCCTTTGGGTTGAAATGACTGACAAAGGACTTAGGAGAGCTTATTTTAGGGCAGAGATTGCTTAGTATGAAGAACTGAAATTAATTTAAGGATAGGCTTTTTTACAGGCTAGAATTGCTGAAAAACCTTCAGCTTCAGGGGGCAATGCCCCCTGACCCCACAAGGGGCTCTGCCTCTTGGACCCCCAAACCATTTCAGGGAAAAACACTTCCCTCAGTACCATGCCTGGTGCTGCTGTCATAGGGAGTGTTGTTCATTCATTGCCTGTGAACATTACCAGTAGTGCAGTATGGTTGCAATTTCTGTGTGCAGGTTGCGAAGGTGGACTTCCCCTTTGACAAGATAAAGGATCAAAGACGAGCATTTTGCTTTGTTGAATTCGAAAGTGACAAAGCAGTGAAAAAAGTACTGGAGCAGTCAGCCCACAAGCTCGGAGGACAGGAGGTAAGGAAAGAAAGGGATGTTGCATGTTTAAATAATAGAATGGGTAAGAGGGCAAGGAAGGAACAAATGGAGGGTAAGAGGGCAAGAGATAGGATGATCGATCACAAGTTCATAGCAAAAAATTAGGGGGAGGTTATCCATCCACTGAAAAGCTGTTTTAATTTTCTATAGTGTAGTGTTATACGTAAGAAAATACTTTGAATATATATATATATATAATGAAGTGTTAACTGTAAAAAAAAAAAAAAAAAAAAAAAAGTACTTGTTTGTTGCTAGTTAGTTTGTTCACTGCAAACTGAAAATGCCAGTAAAAAAGCTTCAGTCAAACTGATGTTTAGTTGTGGGGTCTTTGGTTTGATAGGCCAATTTTTATTTGTTTGGGTTTTAAAAAAGTTTCTTTTGTGGGGGGGGGAGTGATTTAATATATCTGAGTAAAATTTTGTGAAGAAATGTGATTTTAGTTATGCTTTCAAATTTGAAATTTTGAAACTAACCTTTTCTTTTCTGGACTGATTTTTGTTCTTTTTTGTTATCACTGTCAATTGTTGGTGATGTCATTTGTGAACTGTCAAATTGTGCGGTGACATCATTTGTTTGGGTTTTTTTTGTCAGAAACTGCTCTTGTGTATCTGATAGTATGCTTGATGGCTGTTTTTTTGGTCGAATTTTTTAAAAAGTTTTTTTTTTCAAGTCGGGATATATTGACTGGCATTTAGGGGGAATGAATGTCAAGTATTATGTGTATGTCCTATTTTTTGTTTCTCACTCTGGTGAAAATGCTCAGGTTTTAGGTTTATGCTTGAGTGTATAAGTTGCTGCCACTGGCTTTTTCGTCCAGCTTTCCTTAATGTTCTGAATCTAATGAAGGCTGAGGTTGCTTGCTATACTAAAAGCAGTAAGAAAGCATTTCTGTATGCTGCTATAATTGTTGTGCTGCTGCACATTCACCAGCTTGATGTTAATCCTGGGGTCACCCAGAAGATGCACTCTGACTTGCTCATCCCACCTGGGAATCACTATGTGACCATAAGTACATATTGGGTGAGAAGTTGGCAAGAATTACTTTGTCATACAGGCAGCCATACTCAAGCTGTGTAGGATTTCTTCGAGGAGAAAGGAGAGTGCAGTTTGTGTGTGTGAAGAGCTTTTCATGGCAGATGATGGTCTGATCATAACATTTAGCACATGTTGACATAGGCCTGGGCCAGTTTTAAAAGAGCAAAGAATGTTCCTTTGTTTTTTGAACATATTTGAGGGGGGGGGGGGGGGGGGGAGGTAGGAGAGGTAGGTGGTTATTTTGAAGATTGGTGGGTTGCAGATTTTATTTAAAAAAAAAATTAATTGGTCATGTCAAAGCTTTTATAAAGAATTTCCTTTCATGTCCATTCACATTTGGTTTGTGTTAATGTTTCAGGACTGTGAAATAGAAGTTTTAAAGTGTTAAAATTCATGCTCCTTTCTTTCTCATCATTGTTATTTCAGCACAGATGCTTCAGTTCCCAGTTTTCATTTCAGCACTCTTTGTTTTTGCATGGATTTGTTTTTGTTTTGACCTGTTATTTTTGTGAAAACTTGTATCAATACTTTACTCAGTAGTAAAAGTTATAAGGTGGGATGCACAGAAAAGAAAGAATATAATTATATACTGTTTGATGGAAAGAACTAAAGAGAGAAAAATGGTAATTGTCACAAGGTTTGTTTTAATGTGTGAGTGGATGTGGGCTTCTGTTTGTGTGTGTACAGTGTGCATGCATTGTCATTTTGTGTTGTGTGTGTACTCTGAAGTGCTCATGCTGTGCAGAATTATTTTTTCCCATTGTAATTTTGAGTACATGTGAATTGTTTACACACTTGTTTCTTTCACCTTCACTCTTTTGTATTTATTTTTTTCTGTTATGTGTTTCTTTTTTTTCATTATTATTGTAAATTGCATAGAGCTGACTTTTGACACATTTTATTGACTAAAAAAAACAAACCCCAAAATGTATTGTTTCCAAACAAAAACCGTGTGACAACAACCTTAAACGCTGCATAGATTTGAAATGAGCAGAGACAAAGAAAATGGAAAGAAGGAGCTTGAATTTGTTTCTTTGGATAAAAAACCAAAAACAAATCAAAATCTTGTGAAAATACTGATTTTACAGGTTTTTTTTGTTGCTACCCCCCTAATTTTTTTGATTGGTCCTTTTCTCCTGTGGCATGCCAGTGCTATTGTTCCTCATCACTACTGGATCTCACTTTGTCCCAACTGGGGCAGTTTTGTTACACCTTCATACATGGAAAATCCCTGAAATTTGTCAGTATAAAGGCATCTAATGCCAATAATCAAACCCGATCCTGCACTGCAGCCTAGGTCTCTGTGATATTCAGTGGTGCTTGAGTGAGGCATCTACCCTAAGATTTTGACAGTTGCCACATCCCTTGAAAGACAGCATTTTGAGGAATCTCCAGACTCCAAAAGCTTAAAGACATTAAACTCAATACAAGCATGAAAGTATGGACGAACTGGAACTCAAGTCTAGATGGAACCAAGACAACAAAGGCTACTGAATCGGAACAAGTCGGTTTACTGCAACAGTGGTGATGAGAAGAATAACGGTATGCTAAGGAAGTCCGCCATGGTTGAGAATATGTGACTGGGCTGTGCATCACACTACACACTTTCCCCGAAGTTAACTGGACCCAAAGGAAGCTGATGCCAGTAGTGATCTGTGTGATATCTACAGAACCACATCACTGAACATGATGTTCCACTATGTAATCCTACTTATTCCTGTGTGTGCATAGCAAACTCATTTTGGGGTGGAAGTGGCTTGGGCCTCAGAAAACAGCCACTGATGCTAGTTCAGTGTTCTAACCACTGTACTATGGCTGTTGATCTATCCTAGATTCTCAGTTTGGTCATGTTGTGCAAATATTCCTGTTTCAACATTTGAGGTTGATTAAATTAATTTTTTTAAAGAGTTCTGTTCAAAGACGGCAAATTCTTTAATTTGTAAAATTTGGAAGCCTGCTAATGGAAGAAATGATAGCATTAAAACAGACTTCCATCCCTCTCTCCGGTCTTTTTTCTCATACTTCCCCATATCTATTTCCGATCTTCATTCACACTTTAGGAACAGTGCAAATATTGCCATGGTAAATCTTAAAGCAGTGCAAATTTCATTGCCATTACAAAGCAGTGCAAATATCATTGCCATTGTAAATTTTAAAGCCATGCAATATTATTGCCATTGTAAATTTTAAAGGAATGTAATATTGCCATTGTAAATGTAAACGCAATGCAAATATAATTGCCATTGTAAATTAAAAAGGAATGCTATTAGCGTTGCCATCTTCAATTTGAAAGCAAATATATACGCCATTGTGAATTTAAAAGCAGTGCAGATGTCATTGCCATTGTAAATTTAAAAAACATTGTAGAATCGAAAGCATTGCAAATATTACTGCCATTGTAAATTCAAAGCAGTGCAAATATTGTCTTTGTAGATTTAAAAGCATTGCAAATATGGCCATTGTAAATTTAAAAGCAGTGCAAATATAGCTGTTGAAAATTTTATAAGCCGTGCAGATATTGCCATTGTAAATTAAAAAGGAGTGCAGATGTCATTGCCATTGTGAATTTTAAAAAAAAGGGAAAAAAACCCAACTGAGCTAGACATAAAACTCCTGAAGAGTCCAGGCTGTGAGTGTGATCAGGCCTCAGTAGGTGGGTGGAGGAAGTTTGTCATTTCATACAGAGATGCTGGCCTGAGGGTACCGATGATGAATGACGGTGCTTTTGTTCCGCTTTCCTGCAGGGGACGCAAATGATGGGACAAAGACGCCAAAAAACGCCCAAATGAGGTGAATGAACCAAGAGGTACCTCAGCTTGTGGCAGTCAGTGACATTACTAAATCCTACCCACATTAAATCAGCCTATAATAAATTTCTGTTTAAACGATCAGTCATGTTTTTACTTTTCTCTTAATTTGTAATCTTGTGTACATTTGAAAGTCATTTCTTTGTTGTTAATGTGTTGTTTTTTTTCTTTGGTGTAACTGTAACCGTTTCCGACACTTTCCACAGCATAACAGGTTTGATGATTGCAGTAATGGCACCATTGCAACTGTAAGGGTTCTACCTTTGAGAGCCCCATCCTGGTGAAATGCAGAGCGTTAAAGGTGTCAAGAGACAATTGTAATGCTTTGTGGAAGGAAAGAGAAAGAAAGAAAAAGGTAAAGCTGATGTTTTGACAGGCTGGCATGGCTGTGAGGACTGTTGTTGCTAATGACTGTGTGTGTTGTGTGTCAGGTGGATGTGAAAAAAGCCACGCCGGGCGGAGCCCAAGCTGGACCTGGCCGAGGAGGAGGGCGCGGTGGCCGGGGATGGGGGGGAGGCGGCGGCGGCGGCTCTGGCTTCAGTGGCTGGCGTGGAGGCCGCGGTGGACGAGGTTTGTGGTGGTGTTGGCTTAGATCAAGTACTGGATGCTTAATTAAACATCATGGACACTGAATACCAGGGGAACTATGAGAAACAATTTTTCAGATAATACATACAGCTCTATCCCTGAGGAGAGAATTGTTGGGACTTTCTAAACAACAGTTGCAGTATGTGAAAGGGGTGATAAACCAGTGTCAGGGGGCAAGCTGGGTTCCTTGTATTCAAGAAGTTGGTAATGAAATAGGAACAGCAATGTCACTGTGGACAAAAACCTTTAACTCCTGTCAGTAGAAAGCTTTTCCTGTTAAATTATGTTTCAAATTTCAATTTAGTTTGCAGTCATCATGCTGTGTAATAGAGAACTGCAACTAAAGCTTACTTTTTGAAGCGGTGCATTAAATCGGTATGAATAGTCAGTGATATATAGTGATCCTGCCTGCCTTTTTAAATATTTTCTTCTGTACCAGACTACTTTTGCAGTTAATATGCATTAAATTTGAAAATCTGATAAAGTAAAGCCAAACTATTGCTGGACAGATAAAGCGTTTTCTGTCATAGATACCTCCTCTGCTACATCTGCGGGATGTATAGAGGTAGTTAGTGATAGGAAATAAAGAAATGGGCTGAATATCAAAACATTACGGCTGAGGTGGGTATGTACTCTCATGTATAGGAACATTGTGAAAGGGTGGTACTATATCAACTTTAAAGACAGAGGGATGTTTTAACACTTTGTACCCCAAGAGTGCAGCTGCACTGCAGTCTCTGTGGACCAGCCCTACAGCAGCTGAGTGTGGTGTGCACTGGGTCATCATAGTAAAATTATCTTTTTTGTTTACAGCCAATTTCTTGTGAAACTCTGGCATTGTGTTAAAGAATAACTGCCTGTTGTATGTGTGTGCATTAAATGTTATAAATGTTTTAATTATGGTGTAAAATTAGATAATTGCTCTAATTTTAAGTATTGACCTGATTGCTGCGCTTATGATTCTTATAAAGTGCATGCAACAAGTATAACACAATAATAAAACAATTCATGCAAGAATCACAAATATACACAGACAAACGTAGGTACTACACTAGTTTTATCCCAGCATAGCATCCCATGTAATATCTCACCGCACCACAGAGTTGGTATCGCGCCGCTCCAAGTTCTCATGAACGCTGTCAAAAACACTGTCTGCATGGGCAATGTCATTAAAAAGTTAACGTTGCTTCTTCAGTAGTGAAAGTCTGACATACCAAAGCCATACTATAAGCATGTGACATGCAAAACAAAAACAAAAAAATCAAAAACACACTAAACTCGTATTCAAATTAGCTGTGAATGTTGTATCGCCAATGTAGAGACGAAAGCCAACAAGTTAAAACGACAAAGTGAGAATAGAGTAGAATGAGAGGGCGAAAATGAAAGTAACTGCTGTGGTATGGATTAATCTGTACCTGGGGTAGAAAGTGTAAAGATACATGCCTATTAACCCTAGTAGCGCTAAATAAACAGCAACAAGCCTCACTTCTATTGGCTGAATTAATATTGGCTAGCATTGTTTTGGAGCATGGTGGGCTCAAACAACCCTTGATATTGATATATAAAACTGAATTAAATGTGTTAAGCTATAGATCACTGGAAAGAAGAGATAATATGCTTTTAAATGAGTATAATTTTATAATAGTGTGTAGTGTTTATGATTATGTAAAAAAAAATCAAAAAAAAAAAAAATCATGTTCGCACTACCGATCACTGTTCCACTGTCAGGGCCCCGGATCGATTTTAACACGATAAGCAAAGTTCTTGCGGTGCATAAATGTCATGATTAGGTAAACACTATTTCTTGACATTAGTTTTCAAAAAATAAGGAGTTTGTATCGCTTTATCGGTCACCAAATACTCGGAAAAGTTCAGCGACAGGATCGACGCCATCGCGACCGTCATGGCGGAATGTGCGAAGTGGTGGCTTTCTATGACAAAAATACAAAGATCGCTTGATTTCATGTGATGCAAAGTACTCAGCAGCATAGCGATTTGACTCAACAACAGTTATTTCGAAGCCTCGTTGCGTCAAAATAAAGTAAAACAATCTGTGACGTCGAAATCGCCGAGTAGCGAAAAAGTCCATCCAGCAAAACTAGCACCGCTCGATTCAGTCCGATCGCGATCGATTTTTACCAAGTTTTTCAAAAATATTCCACAATCCTTACCTCATCGTCTCTCTCATTGTTTATTTCAACCAAATCCAGCCTCTAAAACTCCTCCTCGCTGTCAATTTTGTAAAAAAGCTCGAAAAACGCTTGAAGAAATTCTAGTGCAAACACTGGCCGCCATTTTTGTTGAAGACGATCTCGGCTGGTCCGGAAAAAAATTAAAATACACTCTTAACCAATCAGATTCTTCGTTGCTTGTGTGTGTCAAACGACCTTCACCCCTTTCTGCGGGCCTACAACGGCGTTAACATTCATTGGCTGACCTTTGAAAGCGAAAGTAAGCTTTCAACTATGACCACCCACGTCATCCCGGAATATTCCGGGATCCGCCACACAGCCCAGACCCGCCTTTCCCGGAATATTCCGGGAACCGCGCCACTAGGGTTAATGGAAAAGATGAATGTCTTAATGAAGACTTGATAGTTGTGGGGTGCCAAACAGAAAAGAAGGGCAAGATGATGTCCTAGCAAATGAGACATTTGTTACCTTTCAGGAGGCTGGCACCAAGGAGGAGGAGGTGGCTGGAACCAGGGAAGTGGCTGGAACCAGGGAGGTGGCTATGGAGGAGGGAACTATGGCGGCTATGCTCAGGGCAACTACAACCCCTACAGCGGCTATGGAAACTATGGTGGCTACGGCAGTGACTACTATGGCTATGGACAGGGTGGCTGGGGTGGTTACGACCAGGGCGGCTACGGCTATGGAGGATATGGCAATGATGGTCAGTACTAGAGATGGTAAATGGAATTTTGTGGTTTATGGCCTGTGCCGAAATGTTCACTGTCTGAACTGTTGTAAATGTGCTTTTCTCTTAAATTCTCTGTTGATCTACATTCACTTACGACAGGAGAGAACCTTGCTAGGTCTAGACAGACTCTGGATCCTTGCTTAATTTTCAGTCATCTCAATTTTTTGTCACCAGTACTGTCCTAAATTTTGGTTAAAAAATCCCCCCCCAAAAAAACAACCCCCACAACACCACCAGAACAAACCCCAAAACAAAACAAAACTTTTTAAAAATAGCAATCAATATGTATGATAGTGAACAGAAACATAGTTGCCAACCATTCCTGTTTTTTTCTCAGAATTTTTCCAGTGTTAAGCTTTTATTACAGATTTAAAGAAAATTTTCTGTTTTCCAGAATTTAAAAAAAAAAAAAAAAAAACCACAAAAAAACCCCTCATCGGTGTAGCATGAATTTGGATTCAATGACTGATCGTCCTATCTGGATAGAATTTGTATCCATCAAAGTTTAGAACAACAAAGCAAGGCTGAAACTGTGCTTTGAATTCCATCTAACCGTTGAAAGCAGAGTTCAGAGATTAGATTACTGAAGTTGCAACAAACAAAAGTGTGTTAGCTTGCCTTAGTATGTGAAAAATAGTATTGGCCTGCAGGCAATAGTGGATAGGTGTGAAGCTGTAGCCAATGACAAAGAGCTGACATTGATGGCTCAAATTTGAAACTGTTACGGCCTATTTTGCTATCAAACTTAGAAGAAGCAACAAAAATCAATACAACTGGTGCTCAGTACTTGTCTTTAACCTTCTGTCCCCGATCCGGCTGCAGCCGACAGTAATGGAGGCTGCCGCTAGATTCCAATATGACCGCAGCCGACAGTTGGTGCTGCCCACGTAGGCAGTACTTTTCCATCACACACAGACCTCGTGGTTTTCACACTGTGTGTCTGAAAATTGGTGGGGCGATGCAGGGAGGGTGTCAGAGGATGCCAGTGGTAAATTTAGACCACTAACATGCGTGTAGTGGGGATGGAAGGAAGAAATAACAGCCAGCGACCGAAACGCTTTTCAATGGTGCAGCGTGGTGAAAAAAAATGGCGTTTTCTTTAGTAGCAGACGATTCATCTGATTAGCAGATGATAAATTGAATGTTATTGTCTTGGAAGTAGAAACATTTGAACGAGAATTGTTAAGTGAGTCCGATATTAAACGATTAGGAGGAAGAGGAGGAAGGAAATGCTGCAGTTAGGGAGAAGAGTGAGCCAGAAAATAACGTGCTACACGGCACATTCCTTTCCTGTGCTACACACACAGACTGTGGAGAAATTTGACCTCCCTGCCAGTCCTCGGCATAGACGCCTGAAAACGATGCCTTTTGACCGTTTTCTCATTATTACCACACTTTTGCTTTGAAACTGCAATGGCAGAAACGAACAGATATACTGATAATGAAAATAGCAAGAAGGAAAATAAAATAGGTCTCTGGTCTGCCAAGGTTCGACAGGTGAGAGCAATGGGTACACCCCCCCCCCCCCACACACACACACACACATCCATAATTTTTGTGATGTGATGTGACCCTGTGCCACCACTACGACTACTTTAGAGACTACCAACATTAAAATTTTGTAGAGTTACAGAAGTTCTGTGTTGTTTTGAATTTGTCACACCTGTGCTGTGACAATGGTGACAGTGTGACAGTCATGTACAATAATACACTTCTGTACACTTAACAAAAATGTGGTAGCACACGCAGATATGAACTGCAGTATAAAGGTCACATGTTGATTGAATATGACTTGTTTTCAAAAGAAAAAATAGTTACACATAACTTCTGTCTCCTTGAGACATACCATAAAACAACAGGTGCTATGGGGACATTGTGTGACACATCCTTGAAGTACTATTGCACATAACTATTGGTAAACACATCAGCTGGGTATCACTTCCTTATTCGACACTAATATGCTTGAACTATTGTCAAATCCATGCAGGATTTGCTGTTTTATCATATATACCATATTTTTACCTGTGATTGGTGACAAATAAGGTGACAGTGACGAGACATCTGGTGACCAGACACATAAACTTAAGCCTAAATGCAAGTACAAAGACATACCTAGCTTGTGAAAAAATTTCAGCTTGATAACTTGTCATGCACACACACAATTGTCTTAGGAGTAAAGTAAGTCAGATGGAGGTAGAAAACCTTCAAAGAATTCAAAATCTACAGGCAGTTTAGCTCTGTAGAATCCAAGAACAAGAGGGTTAAGGGGGACTGCGGCATAGATTTTCACCCCAAAACTTTTAAAAATGACTTTTGGGATTATGGTTGTATTTGGTCAAGTAATGTCTCAACTTTACATTTCTGCTACTCATATTGTTTATTCCGACCGATATCATACCTAATCTTATGACGTGGGTGTGTGTGAAATTTGAGCGAATGTGGACAAAAACAGCAAAATTGCATTGGTTTTGAGATTGTCATGCTCGCCGACCTATTTCTCTACCCCCCCTTCCATTGTATCAATGTGAAGGTCATTCACTGACCTACTTTCTGACAACACTTGTCAATGGATAATTTCACTCACGGAAACGCACGAAGAGCAAATCCGAAGGAACCCGAGAGGCATTTACTGATGGAATACGGTTGAGTCGAAGTCTCTGATTGGCTCGTGGCCGTAAAAAAAAAAGCTGTTGGTTCTAAGTCGCATGACTTTTATCCAAAATGGCGGATGTTTTCTTCCTGAGTTTGATCGACACATGAATCGGACGGGTTTTTTAACCAAAGTTTTTTTTACTGAAAGTCTCAAAAATGCCAAAATATGCCGAAAACAAGTGTTGGACTCTCAATGCCTTCAGCAGAAAGAATAGAAAATGGAGGAAACGGAAAATAGACTGACGATCGCCAGCTGAAGTGGTGACTGACTTCTGCCTTGGTGTGCACATCAACTTGCGATGTCGCCGATAGCCACTAGCTTACTTCTCTGATGTGATAATTGGAAATTTTTCTCCGTAAAACGTGTAGTGATGGCTGGCACCGACTCTAGTTGTGATAAAGACCCGTTGCTCAAGAAAAATTAACGATCCGCGAGCTGCAACTTTTCAAACGATCGCAGAATATCATCATTGATGTGTCAACCTTAGAAAGTTTGGTGACAATGTAACGGTGCACAAAGTGTTATAAACTGCGAGCCGAAGATAGACAAACTTGAATAGCCACATTTTCCATCGATTTGTATATATGTTTTGGGAACATCGCTGACGATTCTTTTCCTATCAAGTTATGTGTTGTTCGAACTTAGCAAGCATACAATAGTGCCTTTATTTCTGGGTTTTTTTCTAGGGCTATTTGATATTCACTCCCCCCCCCCCCCCCAAGATTCTTTCACTGTTTTATTTTTTATTCAGTTGTCTGTATTTTCAGAGGCAGTTTTCAATTTACTGGTAATTCTATGAATTTTTACAGAGTTTAACACAGTGTGTGTTAGAAAAGAAAAACCTTTTTGTTTTTGTTTGCTGTCAAGTGTCCACAAAATGTGTGAGCATTCTGTGTGTACACTTTGTGTGTTTGTGTGTGTGTGTCATGCATTCAAAAGGGCTATATCAGTATAATGAGTATATGTATGTTTTTTCTATTGATATGCAATAATAATTTTATTTGAATATCTAGTAAGTAGTATAATGTTATAAACACATGCAGATATTGCATGTCTGCTCACTCGCACATGCACAAACATTGCATAAAAAAAAACACACTTCTGATGTTTTCACATCATAAGTCCATCAGCATACTTTAAATAGGCTGCGGAAAGAGGCCAAGGACTGAATACTTTGTATTGCCTTCTGGAGTCCTGTTCCACCACCATCTCTTTCCACACACATTTCTTCTCTGCCTCTTTTCTTTTCAGCTCACTTTCCAACTCTCTTGTATTTTCCGTTCTCACACAGTTTATTGTTTTGCATTCTGCTTTGTAATCTCACACATTTTATTATTTTTGTTTATCTCACTATATAATATATATTAACCCTAGTAGCGCTAAATAGACAGCAACAAGCCTCACTTCTATTGACTGAATTAACATTGGCTAGCATTGTTTTGGAGTAGGGTGGGCTCAAACAACCCTTGATATTGATATATAAAACTGAATTAAATGTGTTAAGCTATAAATCACTGGAAAGAGCAGATAATATGCTTTTAAATGAGTGTAATTTTATAGTAGTGTTTATGATTATGTAAAAATTTTTTTTTAAAAAACATCGTGTGCGCACTACCGATCACTGTTCCACCGTCAGGGCCCCGGATCGATTTTAACACGATAAGCAAAGTTCTTGCGGTGCATAAATGTCATGATTAGGTAAACACTATTTCTTGACATTAGTTTTCAAAAAATGAGTTTGTATCGCTTTATCGGTCACCAAATACTCGGAAAAGTTCAGCGACAGGATCGACGCCATCGCGACCGTCATGGCGGAATGTGCGAAGTGGTGGCTTTCTATGACAAAAATACAAAGATCGCTTGATTTCATGTGATGCAAAGTACTCAGCAGCATAGCGATTTGACTCGAACAACAGTTATTTCGAAGCCTCGTTGCGTCAAAATAAAGTAAAACAATCTGTGACGTCGAAATCGCCGATTAACGAAGAAGTCCATCCAGCAAAACTAGCACCGCTCGATTCAGTCCGATCGCGATCGATTTTTACCAAGTTTTTCAAAAATATTCCACAATCCTTACCTCATCGTCTCTCTCATTGTTTATTTCAACCAAATCCAGCCTCTAAAACTCCTCCTCGCTGTCAATTTTGTAAAAAAAAGCTTGAAAAACGCTTGAAGAAATTCTAGTGCAAACGCTGGCGCCATTTTTGTTGAAGACGATCTCGGCTGGTCCGAAAAAAAAAAAAAAACACTCTTAACCAATCAGACTCTTCGTTGCTTGTGTGTGTCAAACGACCTTCACCCCTTTCTGCGGGCCTACAACGGCCTTAATATTCATTGGCTGACCTTTGAAAGCGAAAGTAAGCTTTCAACTATGATCACCCACGTCATCCCGGAATATTCCGGGATCCGCCACACAGCTTAGACCCGCCTTTACCGGAATATTCCGGGAACTGCGCCACTAGGGTTAATATTTATATAAGATCTACATTCAACGCTGAGATGAACATATCAAGAGGAAAGAGTTTGCGTGCAGTTGGAGGTGAGGTACTTTTCCTGCAACACTGTGCTTGCTGGTCTGGATTTTGTGGCAGGGAGCAATACAGAAGTGCTTGTAGAGAAATCAGACATTCTCAGAATGAAAACAGCCTCTAGAAAATCCTTTGATAGGGCCAGACCAGAGAAAAGATGGGGGGAAATGGAAACTAATGCATGCGGAACGTGAACATAGCCAGACAGGGGGGGGGCAGGAGCCTCCTGAAAAATGTATTCTATAAGAAAAACTGTCTGTAATCACTCAATAGTGTTGGCCTAATGTTATTTTACCATGCAAAATTTATTTGGAATGTTTAATCATAAGTTTTATTGATTAAATTATTAACTAAATCTTTACGGGCGTTTTTCTTAAAACTAGTTTTTTTGGCTGGGTCAGTCGTTTGGCCTATCTGTAACTTCTGACCTAATGGAAATAATCTAATGAAATTTTGCATGCTGGTTTAGAAACATCTGCTGAGTTCAATGAGAGTGAGCTCAGTAGCTGTTATAGTTTTTAAATGCCAAATGACATAAACCAAAAAAGGGGAATGAACATTTTTGGGCATATTTGGAGAAGACAGAAAACACTATTTTATTAACTAAAACATAACTTTTTTGTGATCATTGCACAAAGTGATATCAAATCAAGCTGGAAAAATTATAAACACCATTATGTAATGCATATCTTGAAAGTAGCAGATGGGCTAAACAGCGACCCATATTTTTTTTGAAAAATCATCACATCATATCTGTTTGACTTACGTACTTCAAACTTGGCACAGATAGCCATATTAATGCGCTTAGTATGTGTACCAAATTTCATTGAGATATCTTTACTAGTTCCTGAGAAACGAAAATTTGCAAAAAGTGACGCAGTGGTCCACCTTAAATGGAAAGAGGGAAGAACACATTGTTGCTGACTTGCAATCAAATTCCAGAAATAAAAAGTTTTCGCTATCCTGTCTTGACTATCAAACAAGATGCTGAATAATCAGTCTGTTTATTTGGTAAAAATTCAGTCTGATTTTTTGGGTTTTGGTTTTGTTCTTCATAAACTGAGTGCATTTGTCCCCTGTTTTAAAATATTTTAATCTATTTTTTTGTCGCAAAAGGTATTTAGATATTATCTAAATCCTTTAGTATTTAAGTTCAATGAGAGTGAGCTCAGTAGCTGTTATAGTTTTTAAATACCAAATGACATAAACCAAAAAAGGGGAATGAACATTTTTTGGCATATTTGGAGAAGACAGAAAACACTATTTTATTAACTAAAACATAACTTTTTTGTGATCATTGCACAAAGTGATATCAAATCAAGCTGGAAAAATTATAACCATTATGTAATGCATATCTTGAAAGTAGCAGATGGGCTAAACAGCGACCCATATTTTTTTGGAAAAATTATCACATTATCATATCTGTTTGACTTACGTACTTTCAAACTTGGCACAGATAGCCATATTAATGCGCTTAGTATGTGTACCAAATTTCATTCAGATATCTTTACTAGTTCCTGAGAAAAGAAAATTTGCAAAAAGTGACGCAGTGGTCCACCTTATCCCTTTGCTGGGCATAGCGTCCCAAAACGTCCGAACCTATCCTTGGGCACAACGGCCAAAAACGGCCGGCGTCGTGACCGTCACTTCAGTGCGTTCATACATTCGAAATTCCCGCCAATCTCGCTTCAAATCTCGTCAAAATAGAAGCAACGAGACTGCCCACGTGACTTCCGCATGTACATTGCAAATGGCGGCGGTTGGAATGTGTTTGTGGCAAGTTTTGGAGGAAAAAAATCGCAATTTTTCCCAAGATGGACGCTATCTTCGAATCGGACATGTACGATCGTTTTTATGGCTTTCATGCCGAAAATATGACGCTGTGAGATGTGTATCCAGGCTCAAATATCGATGTAAGCGATCTGAGTAGTGTGTGTGCTTCTGACTTTGTTGATTGAAGCGAGAAAGACGGCTTTGACAACAACGAAGTTCGAGACGTAAATCGATCGTCAAATCTAACTCGGCCGATGCGCGTTTTGAATTCTGCGCATAGAATTGGGGAAATTATCGCGGATTTCGAGTTTGGCAATGGTTCACAACTTGATATATTTTGTGAATTGATTGCTATTTGGGACTTTTGTTATGGTAGCGGCTCGAACTGTAAAGTTAACATGCATCGCGATCGTTGGCAAACAAAATGGCGACCGTCGGAATGTTTCATGTTTTCGTGCATCATTCATAAAAAAAACTAAAAACACAACAGTAGGTTGAAAACTTTTCTTCTGTAATTGTTTCTGAATGTTTTACTTTTTATTTTATCAAAATCCATGCATGCATTCCAAAGCTATTGCAACACTAACTGTGACACATACAAACCGATCAATGACCTTGTGTGTTTATGCATTATAATTCTTTTTTAAAAAATAACAACAACACACAATAGCAAATAGCAGTTTCTTTATTCATTTCTGCATTTTGCTGTTTTTATTTCATTAAAATCCATTAAACCATTGTGGAGTTTTTGCATGTTAAATACACCCACCCACTCAGAGGCCATCCACCTCCATTTTGCTTGCCCAGCAGGAAGTGAACAAATGATTTTGCTGTGCCCAGCAAAGGGTTAAATGGAAAGAGGGAAGAACACATTGTTGCTGACTTGCAATCAAATTCCAGAATTAAAAAGTTTTCGCTATCCTGTCTTGACTGTCAAACAAGATGCTGAATAATCAGTCTGTTTATTTGGTGAAAATTCAGTCTGATTTTTTGGGTTTTGGTTTTGTTCTTCATAAACTGAGTGCATTTGTCCCCTGTTTTAAAATATTTTAATCTATTTTTTTGTCACAAAAGGTATTTAAATATTATCTAAATCCTTTAGTATTTTAACTTCATTCTGAGATACAATTGCATGTGTACACAAACGGGTGTATACTTTCCATTTCAGAGCACACGTATATGCAGATGTCTGTATTCTGGTTTTAAGAAAGTGAGCATAATGAAATATCAAAGGGTGGGATAAGGTTTGTAGGCAGGTTAAATTGCAGCTATATGAAGGGATTTAAATCATTGTGCAAATCATACAGCATAGTATGATGAAAAAGTATGCACTTATTCTTCCATCCATCATACGCCACATTTTTCAGTTGCTGTAGTGAAGCTGCTTTTTAGAGCCACTCCCACGTCTTGGGGGGTAGAAATTGGTGTTAGTATTATCATCTGCTATCTTTGTTCACATGATATAAAGTTGTATTACAAGTATGATCTATTTGGAAGAAGGAAAGTACATTCCTTATCCTGTTAACTCAATGGAGTCGCAGTGAAATGTATCCCTCGATTTTGTGGTGACGCGTGATTTTGGCTATATTTGAAAAATTTAGCAGATTTACCCAACATAATAAAGACATACAAATTATGCATCATTGAAAAGTTTATTATGTCTAGTTTTGAGATTGTTACACAGTTTTTCAATAGATGACTTATTATTTTTTTTACACATTTTCAAAATATGTCACTGAATGCTTAAAAATGAAGTTTTGAAAATTAGGGCTGCTTATCTTACATGGCTTGAACTGTTCATCAACTAGTCCCCTTGAAACGGTGTGATGATTTTTGACCAAAGTAAAGTTCCCTGAGTCCATCTGATGTCACCTTTTACACAATACAATTTTTTTTTTTTTTAAAATCACAACACTGGAGAGCTCGAAATCTCAAAGAATAGGCTTGTTGACATGTCAAAGAAAAATAGCCAACACATACAAACGAGGCAAGCTTATGGTCCAGGTAAGCAACTCTGTGAAGAAATCTGATTGCCCTACAGGCCAGCGTACTTTCCCTTTAGTTGAACATCGCTTAGTGTATTTAAAAAAAAAAAAAAAAGTAATTCCGCTGATTCTTAAGATTCACAGTGAAGGGCGAGGAGCGCTGAATCTTTTAGATTTGGCACGACCTCATTGAATTAAACCCTTTAGCTGGCATTCAGCTTACTGAATGTGCTGGGAATAGCATGCATGCCAGACAACATTCCTGTTAGGGCATGAGGAACTCGAGCCAGATTGGTCTTGAGGGGTAAAATTGACAGCAGTGTCCACTCTTGTGGATTTTGCCTTACCACCATTTCATTCAATCAGAATGCTGTTATAATCAGTGTCTTTGCATCCAGTTGGAAGAAATAAAGCTTTGAGTTTGAAATGCTAGTAAAGGTAAGGGATGATAATAGTCACCAAACTTTGCTGTAGTCTTTCTTGTGTGTTGATGAGATGGGTCCTAAAAATGTTTGGTTGGTGAATCAATCAGCTACATGTTGAAGGTGTCTTTTTTGCATGAGGCATTGAGCCCGCCAGACGCCTGTCTTTACTCGTCTCTCAATCAAATATTGAACATATGTGTGTGGTTTTTTGTTTGTGTTGTGTTTTTAGGGCAAGAAAAATAAAACGTGAAGTTACTTTTGGGCACATCCTTAAATAAGTTTCTTGTTTGGGGAATAAAGAAAGAAAGATGCAATTTGAATCAGTTTGCTATGGTGTTTGTTGCATTTTTTCTTTTGTGTTATTCTTTTATAATCTTTTTATATATATATCTTCACTTTTTACATCACTGTGTTTGTTTCCAAGCCCAATGAAATCCTAACTGCCAACCTTTCCTTTTTCCCAGAATTTTTCATCTTTTTAAAAAATTATTTTATTTTGTGTGATTCTGGTTTTTAAGAACATTTTTTTGGTTTCCTAACATAAAAATCTGAGTAGGTGATAAATAGCATTGACATACAGGCAGTAGTGAACAGATCTGAGGCCGTAGCCAAGTACAAGAGCCGACATGGTCCTGCCCAGATTTATCAGTTGTGCTAATAAAAATTTAAAAAAAGATACAAATAAAAAATAACAAAAGAATATGTATCATAAAGCAGATGTAATAATAGTATATTCGGTTTCCATCTACAGCTATAATTTGGAAGTGCAGCACACTATTCTTTCCTGACACATCCTGTCAGGAGGTGAAAAGCTTGCTCCTTTAACTAAAAAAAAAGTGTTTCAGCTTCAGGGGGCACAGCCCTCTGACCCCTGCTTTTTCAGGAAGGGGTTTGTGCCGAACCCACCTCTATCACGTTCTCAAAGGTTGGCAGCTATGTTTCCTCACCTTGATCTTGCATGGTTAAAAAGCAGTAGTTCAAGAGCAGGCACCCTTAAGTTCACAGTATCCAGCGGATAGGCTCAGATCAGGGAACTGAAATGCCTTTAGTAGACTTGTACCTCAGAGGCTGAACAATTAGGTGGTAGATCTATAGCTTAATCCCTGATGGTGGTGGATTTTAACATTTTTGCTGTTGTGATTATAACTACATCCCAGTGGAGATTTCCATAATTTGCTATACGAATAAAGCATTTCTTTGTGAACCCCCTTTCCCCTTATCCCTCTTTTATTTTTGCCCCCTGATTTGGAAATATTAGGTTATTGTTAACATTCTTATGTTTGTGACATGCTTACCTAGAGGAGTCAGATCAAGTCGAACAAAATGTATTGAACTTACTCCTTTTGTGTGAAAAGACAATTGACCACAGTCATAATGGTGTAGAAAAGCACTGTACAAGAAAAACATAGGGTGGGTGAGGAGGTGTGTCATATCTCATCATTTTATTGCTGCAGTGTCAGATGTTAATACTGACCAAAGTCTGTGTCTTCTTTATCTTTCTAAATGTGTAGATTTTCCAGCCAACCAGCATTTAAAAATTTTTTTTTTTAACAGAAGACCCAGTTTGAAACTGGTTTAATTAAAAAAATACATTGATGCTGCACACTGAATCATGAGCATTCAACAGCTTCCATTTTGTAAAATGTACAGTGTTATTGAATTAGACAAATCCTCTACAGTTACCTGGCCTACACTACAGCTACACTGCAGAAATATAATGTTTTGACAGATTGTAGCTGACTACGGCGTGGCATATCTTGTATATTCCTGTTCCTGGCATGCACAAGAAAACAAATTTGACATGACACTGAAAGGATATAATGCAACCTTATTTTAGTGGGTGACAAGATTTGAAAACCGGCATAACTGAGACACGTGCGCATACACACATGCACTCGCTATAAATGGATAAGAAAATAGCAGTTAAAGAGGGAAGGAATTTTTTTTTCTGTCTGCAGATGCTTTTTGTTAGTTTGGTTGTGTTTTTTTTTGGGAGGGGGGTGGGGGGAGTAGTAGAAAGGAAAGAACTAACACTAGTAACAGTATGACAAATTTTGGACCACTGAAAAGGATTGGCAACAATAATACAAGTTATGCACCTAACCATCCCCTCCCTCCAAAATTAAGGAAGCCGCATTCCAACTTTGGTGATACAGTTGAGAATTGAAATGTCATGGGTTATTTCTTATGAGGTGTGCAAGTCTGTAAGCACACGGGTCTGAAATACTTGATATTCAGTTTGATTTTCCTGTCAAAAGTGTGGAGAAAGGGCAAGGCTGGGAATCGAACCCAGAACCTCACAGTCTACTGGCCTGCCACCTTCCTCTTTATGCAGGAAGTCAATTCGATGCCTTAGAGCAACAACGGTCTATCGACAGAGCTGCCATTTTCGAAAGTTTTGAGATACACTGATTTGAAAAGTTTGAATGGTCTGAATAAATCGAGGATTGAACGAAAGTATTCAGTTTTGGGAAAGAGAATGGGTATTGATGTGATCTTTATTACAGCACCTTTACGTTGTAATACATGTAGAAAAAAGCGCATAAACGCATATTTACAACTGGTGGCCTGTTTGGAATTTTCTCGCAGTCTGCATGTGAAACTTTGATGTCCACTAATTCTGGTCCCCTCAAAGCGATGCTAGGCTAGGCTAGTGCAGAAAGTGGAATTTCCCGTAAAGGCCAGGACAGCAAAACCCTGGCAGTGAAGGTAGACCACCTTGCTTGCAGAGAAAATACAGGGCATGGCACAAAACTTGACCCTCTTTCCCAGATAAGATCACATTCCAGCCACCAGTTTTCAGCAGGAACAACCCCACAACTTCCAGGCCAACCAGTGTTACATGAACCCTGCCCAGCAGTCCAAGTATATCCACTCCTAGGCAAGAAGGGTATGCACACCTGGATGTCCGCTGTTGCATAGCCCTGTCCCAGATAAATGGCATTACGTTTGCATTAAAGGCTTTAGAGGAAAAGCAGGATGCTGTGCAGTAGTTCAGTGTACCCTGTGAAATTTGCTAGGATAATTTTGTGCTACAAAGGTTTTCTTCGAATATCTTTGAAATTAATAAAACTTTTATTTTATACTTTTGTCATCTGAAAGTTTACAGTAAATTCTACCAAATATGAAAAAATCGAAAAGTGCTAATTTTTTTTAAAGATAAACTGTTGTTGCTCTAAGGCATCAGATTTATGCGAGTTGTTTATTAGGATGAGTATACAGTTACAAAAGAATGTGTGGTAGCGCTGTGTAAAACAAAGTCAAAAACACATTTGAGATGTGAAACAGGGTTTTTTTTTTCTGATGAGGAACAGAATGACAAAAAAACAACCACCCAACTGGACCCAGCATAATGTAGTTTTCTGTAATTTTTAAGGTTATGGTTACGGCGGCTGGGGCTATGGACAGGACCAAGGTGAGTCCTAACATGACCATAGTGACAGTCCGTCAGTCAGTCAGTCCGGTCGCCTGTCCATCTTGCTGTGGCCTGCATGTGTTGTTAACTGCCAGTGATAGTTGGTGCTTCACCAACTGTTCTGTTATTGTGGTTTTGCTACTGATTGGTTGGTGTTTTGTTGTTGTTTTCATGTTAATCAAGTGCTTGATTTCTTTTCTTGTTCTGTTGTGCTTCACTTGGCTGTGTAAGAAGATGGCAGAATTGAGAATCTGTCCACCCTCTTGTTTTGCTGTTATCACTATCATTACATTTTGTTTGTTGTTAATTGGCGTTGATTCGTTTAGAATTGTACTTTATTTTCTGAAATGTCGGATATTCTTTCTTACCTTTGTTTCTTTGATTGTTTTTTTTGTTTCTTTTTTCTTTTGGCTTTCAAGTCAGAAGACAAGAGCATACAGTGAGAACAAAGTGATGACTGCAAGATAATGTTATAGATTTGAAGGGAAAGATGGGGAATGTAACATATCAAGTCATTTCAGTGACAGGGTTTTTAAAAAAATTGAATTTTTTTAATGGATGCTTTGTTAGAATGTAAGGCCTTCTTCCGAATGGAAGTATTTGTCTTTGTCCCTTTTCATTGAACCAGTTTATGTCTGCCTCCCCCCCCCAAATGTCTTTTACTTCCACCTGCCCCCTCTCAATGTGTTCCTTCTCTCACCACCTCCCCCCCCCCCCCCACCCCCTTCTGTCACCCTTTTTCTCTCTCAAATTTTTAATTAGAATCACATGCCTGCATACTTGTTCCCGAGCTCACATGTTTACAGCACAGGCAGAAAATGCAAGTACCAATAGAAAATAGACACACAAAACTGTATGGTTTATTACAAACATGTTTTTTTAGACAAGCCTATAAAATATGGAAAAGGTATTTTTGACAGAACAGTTATCTTTCTGACCATATTTGTTGTATGATGATTATAACATCTGTGTAATGATTTTAAACAGTTTAGAAAGTGTAAGATATTTTATTTTACTTCAGAAAGAGATGTGTGAGTGGTTTTAGAGTCATAATTATATTGCTCTTCTGATTTCACTATTTATCTTTGAAACCTCATCAGTAAAGAGGCACTGGGTCTTTTGCAGACGTGTATACTTTCTTGATGTTGGCAGGGAAGGTTGGGAAGGGATTTTAAAAGTGTATCCAAGGCTGTTTTCATGTAAAGAAGTAGGTCACCTATGTGACTTGAGCTAGTCTGCTTGAAGCTTAATGCTTCAGTTCAGTGTTGTGAGTGTCCTGTCACAGATCTATACATATTGACTGTTGATAGCTCTGTGAAAATCACTGATGGTAGCTGTGATTTGCTATCACTGGATGTACTTGGATCTGTCACAGGGTAAACTTACAGTTTGGTGGTAGTTTTCTATCATTGTATAAAGTGAAGATCAGTTGCTTTCTCTGAATAACCCTGACAGCTATCTGGAGTAAACTTTCAGTGTTGTAGTAATCTTTGCTATAGAGTAATACAAGAATTTGAATCTGCACAGAAAGTTTTATCTTGATGTGCACTTAAGGGTGATCTTGGATTGCTAGGAATGCAAGTGTACCTGTGACAGATGCATATTGGTATGGAAAGTAGCAGCATAAGGAGAGATCATTTAGTGTTGTTGGCATGCTTGTGATTTGTAAATGCAAGATATAGCGCTCTATAAATTCCATATATTATTATTATTATTCTGTATCTACTCAAGTAGAATAACAGGAGAGTGGTGGAAGAGAGGTTTTGAAAAAAAACACGTTTTTTTTTGACGACGCACGTGACATATTAAAGTTCATTTCTCCTTTTCACAAGGGTTGTCTTTGCTCCTTGAAAACCTTGAATTTTGAGTTACCATTTCAATATCTTGAATCCCCTGGGGGAAAAAAACAAAACGTTTAACTGAAAGATAGAGCCAGGTATTGATATTAAAAAAAAAAGAAGTTTTGAACATGTATGAGAAGAAAGATCAATAGACTGTAACATCATTAGCCTTTCCCATGATGTTTGCTAGCCAAAGAATATGACTTTTCTGTTCTGGTACCTGCAGAAAGTATTCAGAATTATATTCCCCTTGCTATTGAACATTTTTAGTTTATGGCGGGACTAAAATTTTAAAAAGCCAGAAGAAATGTTAAAAGTTTTTAAAAATCTTGTTTTGTCGGAAGTCTTTAGGGACCCCAGTTTGAAGACAAAAATGTAACCTGAACACAAACTGATACAGATAACTGTGATTTGACTTTTCTTCTATTCCGACTCCTTTAGGAGTCATAGGGGTGCTGAATTTTTATGTAAGGCAATGTGTTGGAAAATTGAACCTGGTTGAGCTGATCTCTATCCAATAGCATGTGCATGATGGGTTCATTTGTGGCATTCTTGCCTCTGACTGTAGCTGGCCTACTCTTCATGGAAAGGCTAATGGGACATTACTAAAAGTGTGCATTAGACATTTTGCAGGCACAGTTGTAAACAGTTTCGGAGATGATGGAGTATGGTACTGCTACAAGTAACCTATCATTGATATGTGCAGTCAGAGTAGATCATTTGATGAACCTCTTTTTCTGCTGTAAAACATGTAGCTTATTGTATGTATGATTGTATGGAAAGGAAATATGTATTGGTTATGATTGTTTTGTTTAGTGATCTTTGCCACTTTGGTCTGGTTGAAGCATTGATATGAATTTTTCTTTCTCCCTGTGCTTGAGCTTTGAGGTTCACCAGTGGTGAGACTTGCATATACGACCGCAAAAATGTGTTATGCTGCTGTTAAGTGCCTGACAAGTCAGGCCCAACACATCCGACTTCAGCATGGGAAAGAGTCAGTTTTTCTGGGGAAAAGGCAGAATAATGGACAAAGAAGGCAGAAAATGGACTAGAAAGAGGTGACAGAAAGAAAAGGCACAAAGTAGAAACAGGGATAGAAAAGAGGGCAATCCTAGCTCAAAATTTCCAAATGGTGGGGTGCTAGGTATACTGAGAAGGCCCCAGCATTCCCACAGGGGAGGACTGTGATTCCAAGATAAACATTATTTTTAAAGGTGTAGGTCGATGTATAAAAATGGCACACTCAGACACATGCTTGTGTGCATGCCATGTATCTGCAAATGGAGATGCTTACATTACAGGCATAAGATGAAAGTGTTCAAAACATGTCTTTGTGCTGATATATTGATAGAAGATGTGTTTGGTAGGTTTGCTTATGGTAGATAATAATTGAACATGCATGATCTATGTAGCTGCTTTTGTTGTAATCAGGAACATGCAATGTGTTGCAGGTGGCAGCTATGGCAAAGCACAGAAAAGGGGCGGCCACTCTGGGGGCTACCATCCATACAACCGCTAAATGTATGATTTGCTCTACTTTGACTTTTGCATTTTGCAAGTCGTGATTAGAACTTCAGTTCTCAGTTTCATATGCATACTCTAAAATCTTCACTCACTTACCTTTGGTAAACCAGTTTTAGCCAAGAACCCCCCCCCCCCAAAAAAAAAAGAAGTGTAATTTGAGGAATGCAATTAGTGTGAATGCAACTCAGAGCTCTGTTTTCATAACATGTGTAGTTTGAATAATGCATTTATTGTGACTCCAGTTCCCAGTTTTCATGTGTCATTCAATGTTACTGAAAGTTTTAGGGGTTTTTAGGTCAGGAAAGGGATAGGTAAAAAAAATATTCATCAGTTAATTCCTTTTGTCCTTAGATTTGAGACTTGACACTCCTTGTATTATTGCAGACCACCCACGACCATAAAATAATCATTTGTCTTGCTGTTGCTGCTTTAAAATTTGGAAAAAAAACGACTTCAGTATTCAGCTTTGGAAAAAGTCAAGTTGGACTGTAGTAGTAAATGACAAGATACATTCAAACAAAGCAATGGCATTACTTGCATTATTATGAATGGAAAAAGGTTCTGTCTTTAATTGTTGAAATTGCACTTTTTGTTTCAGAGATCTCACCTTGGCCCAAGCGTTCTTAGAGATGTCCACCGTGATTCACGCCTATGGATATTGTGTTGCATCAGTCACATATGAACTGTTATGAAAAATCACTGGACAAGACTCTTTGAAAGTGACCACCACCATGTGTAGTGAAGTGAATCTGGATTGTAAAGGGTTTATACACATTTTAAACCAAACTGAAGGGGGAAGAGTTCTTTTAATAAAGCTACTGGGGAAGAATTGCTCAGTGTTGTGCATTTGTGTCCTTTCATTGCTCACATACAGACCAGTTGAGTCATCCATTCCTAGTAAATGTACTCTTTGTTTTTGTTCTTTTACTGGAGAATGTTTCAGTGGATGAATGTTCTCGTATGTGTTTTATTCCATATTTTTCTCTGTCTGCTCAAGGCCTCCCATGCTTTTTCTGATGTCTGTGTCTCTTTCAGCTAATAATAATAATAATATGGAATTTATATAGCGCTGAATCTTGTAAATAAACAAACAAATCGAAGCGCTTGCACTCAATCATTTACAGGCATGCAACTCTCCTTAAACATAATGAACAACAGATTTCAAAACCATGCGCGCATGTATGCACGCACGCACACACACTCACATACACACACACACACACACACACACACACACACACACACTCGGAACAACACTTAGAAGGTGAAAAATGCTGTTGAAAATTAGGGACAGATATTTGGGGGGAAAGTCTCAGGTAGGAAATAAGTGTGTTTTGAGGCTGGATTTGAAGGTATCGAGTGAAGGCTTTTGGCGAAGTGAAAGAGGGAGGTCATTCCAGGTGGATGGACCAGAAACAGAGAAGGAGCGACGGCCAACAGTGGTTTGTTTGAATCTGGGTGTTCGAAAGCACAAAGTATCTGCGGCTGAACGAAGGGAACGGGATGGAGTGTACAGGTGAAGACAGTTACAGAGATAAGAGGGTGCAGATTTGTGGAGACATTTGAAACAGAGGATATTGATTTTATACTTAGTCTTTGTGAGACAGGCAGCCAGTGAAGAGATAGCAGAAGAGGAGTGATGTGTTCAGATTTTTTCTTTCTTAGGACCAGTCGAGCTGCAGAGTTTTGTATGCTTTGAAGAGAGTGGATAGATGATGCTGGTAGGCCAGCCAAAAGAGAATTACAGTATTCTAAACGTGAAAGAATGAGAGATGCGACAAGCTTGGAAGTTGCATCAGTGGACAGATACTTGCGAATCGCGCTTATGCGCCGTAATTGATAGTAGCAAGACTGGCAGGTCTCGGTGATGAATTTTTTCATAGTGTGTTGTCAAGAACTACTCCTAAATACTTCAGAGTTGGACAAAGGAACTGACGTATTGCCGAATTCTATTGAAGTTTTTGCGATAGAGGAAAGTTTATGTTGGGTCCCTATGAGCATGGCTTCGTTTTATCGGCATTAAGTTGTAACTTGTTCTGAGTCATCCAGTTTTGAATGTCTTGAAGGCAGTAGGACATATTTGTCAGGAGGGAAGGCAAGTTTTCAACAGTATCACTGCGCTGAAGTTGAGTATCATCGGCATAGAAATGATGAGCAATATGGTGGTTGTTTATTATATGTGAGAGTGGAGCAGTGTAGAGAGTAAAGAGAACAGGGCCCAGGACTGATCCCTGCGGGACTCCACATTCCATTTTGACAGGTTTTGATTGAATTTTGTTTACAATAACTTTCTGGAACCTGTCTGTGAGGTATGAAGTAAACCAGGTGAGGGCTGTGCCGTTAATACCAAACGTATTTTGGAGGCGAGAAAGAAGAATTGAGTGATCTATGGTATCAAAGGTTGCAGATAAGTCAAGAAGAGTGAGGAGGGAGATTTTTCCTGTATCAGAAGCAAGTAGAAGTGTATCTAAAGTGTGGACTAGGGTGGTTTCGGTGCTGTGGTTGGGGCGATAGGCAGATTGAAAAGTGGGAAGGAGATCATTGGAATGAAGGTGACTGTTGAGCTGTTTGAGAACGACTTTTTCTTGTACTTTAGAGACAAAGGGTAAGTTTGAGACAGGCCTATAATTCTTCAGAATGTTGGGATCGAGGTCGTGCTTTTTCAGTAGAGGTGTGACTATTGCTGTTTTAACCCTCTTGTCCCCGATCCGGCCGCAGCCGACAGTAACGGAGGCTGCCGCTAGATTCCAATACGACCACAGCCGACAGTTGGTGCTGCCCACGTGGGCAGTACTTTTCCATCACACACAGACCTCGTGGTTTTCACTCTATGTGTCTGAAAATTGGTGGGGCAATGCAGGGAGGGTGTCAGAGGGTGCCAGCGATAAATTTAGACCACTATCATGCGTGTAGTGGGGAGGGAAGGAAGAAATAGCCAGCGACCGGAACGCTTTTCAATGGTGCAGCGTGGCGGAAAAAAATGGCGTTTTCTTTAGTAGCAGATGATTCATCTGATTAGCGAGACGATAAATTGAATGTTATTGTCTTGGAAGTAGAAACATTTGAACGAGAATTGTTAAGTGAGTCTGAAATTAACCACTAGACTGCCTTACCCCGGAAATTTTCCGGGGCTAAACGATCACCCTATACGCCAACAACCCGTAAAATTTCCGGGGTGTCGAACCGAAGTAAACAAGCTTGCTTCCTTGACTACAGTTAAAGGGAAACAACTCCAAAATTAAAGGTCACTCTCCTGTTGCTTGGCAACATCCAGCCGCAAAAACGATCACTTTTTCGCTCGTATTTTGTGTTTTTATGCATGACTGCTTGGGAAGTTCGTGTTCAAAATTGCGGACACTTCTTGTTGAAGGCGTCAATAACTTAACACAGCTTTAAAAAGTGGCAAATAAAGCTGTAGATTTACCTAACAGTGATGAAAAGGATCGTGTATGATTCAGCTGATCGTGCATTAAAAAAAAAAAGAATGAGATTTGGCCTAGACTTATGTTTGACGTTATTGAGATCGGGGGTACTCAGAATGACAGTGGTGATGAAGAAATCGTATTTATGGTCAATTTTTTACATTTTATATATATTTTCGCAGTAAAATATCATGCTAACTAATTTGAGCTTGCCTCGAAGTAATCTAAGATATATATACTGTCATTGGGTAGACTATCAGGAATATTCATGTAGTAGTTTCTGAGTAAGAGGGATATGAACATTGCAGTGGTACAGAAGAATTTTATTCCCCGGTATATAGGGTGCACTTGCACTGGGCAGTGAAGAGGTTAAACGCTTATGAGGAAGAGGAGGAAGGAAATGCTGCAGTTAGGGAGAAGAGTGAGCCTGAAAATAATGTGCTAGGGTACACTGTCACAATTTCGGACACTTTTTACAGTGCTCTTACTCTGACTATTTTGACTCGCACACACAGCCAGCCAGCCTAGTTTTCAGAGGTCTGATAGATTGACCAATCAGTGAGCGTTTTGACTGTGCTGTGTGGTACAAGCTCATGAATATTTATTAGATATTGACCCAAATCTAGCCTATGTGTTTCCGTGACAACTTCGACCCACCTCCAGGCAATTTCGGACACCCCATCCAGAGGGAAAACTGGTACATTAAAATTAGTGGATATGATATATTCTACTTCGTTTTGGTGGTTTGTTTGTGTTTATTGTAATAAAATAGACAAAAGAAGGTGACAAAAAAATTAAACAAGTGTGAAAATATAACAAAAAGTGTGCATTTTGTATAGCAGTATAGCAGTGTATGTACACATGTATGTGTTAGTACCTGTAACACTCAGATAAACACAGATGTTCACTCATAGTGTTAATATTACTTTAATCGACAGAAATATATAAACCAACAGCTAGATTATTCCTGTCTTATTGAATTATCTAAGATTATGAGTACCTGTCCAAAATTGAATGGTGAACATTTTTCCCTAACATGCAATTTCGGACACTAAAAAATGGTCAATTTTTCATAAATCTCTTGTCATAAAGCATAAACATAGCGATATTTACACAGATCAGTGACTTCTTTAACAGTCTGTTCCATAACCTGCTTGTACTCGACGTTTAAAGAAGCTTTGGTCAAAAATCTAAAGCAGAGGTAGTTTCTGCCGGAAGATCGTTTTTCAGTTCAAGATGGCCGTCAGCGAGACGCTGTAACATTGATCGTGATTTCATCTCACTTTATGGACGCACATTTACAAGAAATACTCTCAGAGCCACGTAGTTTTCATTATTAAGAATTATTCTTTGGATCATATAAGCTGGACAAATCCACTTTTTGAAAGAGAAGGAGGGGTTGGAGTTTTAAAGTTGCTACCCAGCCTGGGGGGCCGAAATTGCCTGGGGGCCGAAATTGTCACAGTTTACCCTACAGGGCACATTCCTTTCCTGTGCTACACACATGACTGTGGAGAAATTTGACCTTCCGGCTGGTCCGTGGCAGAGACGCCTGAAAACGATGCCTTTTGACTGTTTTCTCATTATTACCACACTTTTGCTTTGAAACCGCAATGGCAGAAACGAACAGATATGCTGATAATGAAAACAGCAAGAAGGAAAATAAAATAGGTCTCTGGTCTGCCAAGGTTCGCCAGCTGAGAGCAATGGGTACACCCCCCAATACATCCATAATTTTTACTCTTTGTGATGTGATGTGACCCTGTGCCACCACTACGACTACTTTAGAGACTATCAACATTAAAATTTTGTAGGGTTACAGAAGTTCTGTGTTGTTTCGAATTTGTCACACCTGTGCTGTGACACTGGTGACAGTGTGACAGTCATGTACAATAATACACTTCTGTACACTTATCAAACATGTGGTAGCACTCGCAGATATGAACTGCAGTATACAGGTCACATATTAATTGAATATGACTTGTTTTCAAAAGAAAAAATAGTTAAACAAAACTTCAGTCTCCTCGAGACATACCATAAAACAGGTGCTATGGGGACATTGTGTGACACATCTTTGAAGTACTATTGCACATAAATAATGGTAAACACATCAGCTGGGTATCACCTCCTTATTTGACACTAACATGCTTGAACTATTGTCAAATCCATGCAGGATTTGCTGTTTTATCATATATACCATATTTTTACCTGTGTTTGGTGACAAATAAGGTGACAATGACAAAACATCTGGTGACCAGACACATAAACTTAAGCCTAAATGCAAGTACAAAGACATACCTAGCGTGTGACAAAATTTCAGCTTGATAGCTTGCCATGCACACACACAATTGTCTTAGAAGTAAAGTAAGTCAGATGGAGGTAGAAAACCTTCAAAGAATTCAAAATCTACAGGCAGTTTAGCTCTGTAGAATCCAACAACAAGAGGGTTAAAAGCTGATGGAAAATTTCCTGACACAAGAGATGAGTTTACTATTTTAGTGATAATAGGTACAAGTTGTGGAAGGCATTGTGAGAAAACAGGAGCAGGTATGGGATCAAGGTCGCATGATTTTATTGTCTATGCATTGATTGGAAACTACTCCCCCATAAACTGGAAATAATCATAACGTAACTCGTTAGCCCTTATTGATCGTGTGGATCTGAGATGCCTGTCATTCTGTAGTGCTAATCTTGTTACCCAATGGTTCATCAGATTGCTTCTAATTCCCTCTCCAACACCCTTATCATTCTTTGTTGACCAAGTGGTTACAGCTTTGGAATACAGATAGAATGACTGCATATCGGTGTGAAGGATGCTCTACAGCTTTGTGATCTCGAGGCCATTCTCTGCACAAGTTTCATGCCGATAGGTTGTCATCCAGCTTACTAAAAAACAACCCTTGAAAGTTTAATAATGCTACTGACCACTGGTCATGACAGATAATCATAAAAAACCTTTAGACACCAAGACGATGGAATAGTATCAGGAATGGGACACCCAATTCCACTTGCATTAAAAAAATCTAAACCTGGAATGTTGTTACGCTGTTTCAGTGAGTTACAGAAAGGCAGAAACTGCGACCAGGGAAACGAGCTGTCACAGTTGTCTTAGTGGTGTTGAATGAGGCCTGTAATGAGATCCCATCAAACCGCCTGGTATGACATCATCAAACAGCCTGACCAACAAATGATTGCAGATCTGCCATTTAGTACGATTGCCCCATATTTCTGTTGAAAAGGATCTTTTATGTTGAAAAAGACAATTTTTGACTGGTAAATAGATGGTACTTGTCAAGTTTATGGCTCTTAATGCACACATATTTTCCGAGATGTTCATAAAACAACTCCTTGTTGCATTCCATGGAACTTGAGGTGATCTTTGTGTTGCATTATATATTCTGTAGTTGTATTCCCCAGCTTAACATCCTTGGGGTCCCCAGAATGTGCACTCTGATTCATTCGTCTCCCCTGTGAATCATTGCAAGATTTAAAATTAAACATGGGATGAGAAGGTTACATGTACGACTGTTTTTAAGTACCTTGCTATGTAGGTGGCCATACTCTTGACTTCAGAGGATTTTTTTCTCATTTAAAGGAGAGTGCATGTTGAGAGCTTATCATGGCTGGAGAGTGCATGTTGAGAGCTTGTCATGGCTGAAGGCACAGCATCTTACAAAACATTCTAATGTAGGCCTTGGTTTTTAGTTTACATCAATACCTGATGGAGCTTTTGGTTGATAACTGCAGTTGTCAGTTTTGGGCCTGGTTGATGCCATTATGATAGTAAACCCAGGGTGCACCCTTGTCATGTCAAGTTGTGTCAAAGCATCTGCACTTCCTTTGCAGCAGCATCACATCATCCTCGCCACCATGATAATGCAATGTAAGAAAACTGTCTTCAATTTGTTGCCCAGGTCTGATTGTAACCTGGGTGGTTTGGGTTTCCCATACACATCTGTGGTAAGTTAGTGTCAAACAAAGCCTTTGGGGTTGAAGTTCATGGGAGAAAATCGGATAAAGGACATGGGGGTTGTCACCCGGGGTGTCTGGCTCGGAAACAAAGCTGTTTTTGTCAGTAAGAGGCTTAGCAGATGGTGTCCTGGATTTGTTAGGTTTTACTGGACACCGAAGTGACCCAGCAGCAGTGCAGGGCCCCTCTGGCAGTCTAACACTAAGCTCCCTGTGGACTTCTGACCCTGATGCAAAATGATGAGCCCTTGTTATGACTAAGACCAAGGGTGTGGGAACCACAGGACAGGAACGTCACAAGAGGCAGCTAAAAAGCCAAAGCTTGACTGAGTCGCTTGTTCTAATAAATTTTTACCAGTGGTGTCTGTAGGTTTTGGCATATCACACAGCCTTATTTTCACTCATCACTAAAACTAGTACCTAGAGCACACCTTGTGTAGTTGATTGTGGAAAATATTGTCCAGCTTGAGGAAGGCTCAAAATCTTTCAGCTGGCTTAGTAGATAAATGCATAACTCATTGCTATGACCCCTGCAGTTATTTCAGATTTTTTAAAATGTCCAATCTGCAGCTTTCTCAGCTTGTGCACAGCACCTCATCAAAACTTGGTAATACTCTCTGAACTAGTAGGCTACTTCACAGAGAGCAATTAGTAACCTGCCATGGCACCTTCTGTAAAGAAAAGCTCATTTCACCTCCATAATTCACTCCTATTATGCTTCACAGAGGCAAAATAAGTCTTCTGAAGTCGGGTCAAAGGGAGCCAGTACATACTGAACTCGCTCCAAGCTTCAGGGTTCTCTCTATCTCTCTGAGTTCATATTATTCCAAAGGTTTATTCTGTGGATTTTTTGTGGGGTGGGGGTGGATGCTCCCGAGTAATTCACACAACTCAAAATAAGATGTGTAGTGTACTGTATGGGAGATAACTGCAAATTCACATTCCCTACTTATTGAGGGGAGATAATACCCACAAATTCTCACTCCCCACTGAGGAAGAATCCAAATCCCCTTCCAGAGTTTACACAGCACTGGCTTTTCCATCCACCATGGTGCAGTTGTTAGCACCTTGGGTTACAGGCTGGAAGGTTGTGGGTTTTAATCTTATGACTATAGGATATTTCAGACTCCAGCTGGCTCCTACCTGGAGTTTGCGTGCTATAGGCTCACTGGCAAGACCAAGATCACAGTTGAGCTTCATCCACTTTTTCAAGGATGTGCTTTTGAGTGTTGCTAAAATTACCTGACCCACATTACAGGTGTCCATCTTTCCAGCCTGGTTAACGCCAGGATATATCACGATAGGAAGCGTACGGCACAGCCTTTCATCTCGAAGCACATGCACTTCAGCAGCAGCAGCTGCATTTCATCTTTGTCATCGCCACATATCATAAAACAACAGAAAAATGTTTCCAACTCAGATACCCTGGTTGCTCTGGCCTCCTGGTGACAGTTTCGTTTTTCCCATACACTTATGTGCCTCTGATGTGTTGGTCTCACTGCCTTCAATGTTTGAGATTCATAGGTCATTGGAGGGATGCAGAAGAGGTAGCCACTCTGGATAGACGTTAGTTAGTCTGGCTCTGTGACTGAACTATTACTGTTGTCAGTAAGGGGCTTAGTAGGTGGTGTCATGTGCATGTTATCTTAGAACAGGCACCCCTGAACACCACCAAAGTGACCCTGCAGCAGTGCAGGGCTCCTTTGGCTGGTGGCGCCTGTGTTCTGACATTGTGATTGAAAAGCTCGCTGTGGACTTCTGCCCCCAAGGATGTGACAACTTAATCTGTGAATGGCCAAGGCAGAGAGATTGAAAGCAGAATAACAGCAGTAAAGGAACAGAAAATGAAGCAGCAACACGCCCCCCCCCCCCCCCCCCCCCCCAAAACACCACCAAAAACCACCACCCACCCCAAAAAAACAACCAACCAACCAAACAATCCAGCATCCAGTCATTTGTGTCCACTTAACATAGTCTTCAAAATAAATGCAGCAAGCTGTGACTCCACTTTACTTGATGTCATTGAACATCAGGTCAGTGTTCAGTATAATGATATAAATGGGAAGAAAATTCCATGCATTGCCATGTTTTGAAGAAGGCTAATACCTGTCCATCTTCTTTCTTCAAGTAGCTTATATTCAAATATAAAAATGACACGATTTTAATAATTCAACTGCTAAAACAATTTTTTCAGTACTAAGATTTGGTTGGTTGCAGGCCTATATGTTTCTGAATTGTGGTGTTAGCATGCCAGCCATGTTTTCTGCATGTGTTGGATTTCAATCATCTAACCATCACTGCAGTTGTCTATTCATGAATAAACTGTAGGCCTAGTTATGCAAAAAACAAAACGAACAAACAAAAAAGCCCATTCAGAAGCCCTGATGGCATTCATTCCTATTGTTCATAGCCCAGTTACTGAGCACAAGTCACAAACCCTAGTCCTGATCTTATGGCGACTAGATTAAAAAAAACAACAACCACAAGTGGGTAAATACCTGAATACATAATACTAGTGACAAGGCAAAGAAACATAGTGAATGGCAGACTTTGTTTCATCCTTGTTTCCTACCATGACAAAAAAGTAAACAGCTCCCCCACCCCTCAACTATTCTCAGCTATCCATTCCATCCCAATTGGTGCTAATTATAGCAGTAAACTGACCACACTTGGACTTGGTAAAAGGAAACAGTCAATTTCAGAACTGGGCCCTGGACCCTTGACTGAGTTATGCTGGATTTGTGCACTGTGCAGCGCTCACAAGCAAGGTTTCAAATATCACCTAAATTTGTGCATCTTTTTACTCACATTCATCTGCACCCCAATTTGGAATATTACAAAATGTAGGCCTTCCTCGTATTAATCATTATATGGGCCTATATGATAGATCTGATAACAAATATGGTTACACTGGTACATATACGGTAGCATTCATATAAAAGAGATTCAAACAACATACTCCAATGGTACAGGCACATATGATGTGTTTGAAACTGCTGTACACCCCCTTCTTTGATTACTTCTCCCATTATTACTTCTGAGTGTTTATGTGTGTTCCTTGAGAGGGCTAGATGAACAAAGTTTTGTTTAACATGCACAGAAAGTTTTACTTACTGCAAATCTTACCCTATATGTGTGAATTAAAAAAGTTTAAATTTTAACATGCACACTAACAGTTTTATTTACAGCAAATCTGACCACATTGTGTATACGTGTCCCTTACAGGGTGAGGGCCAGATGAAAAAAAGTGTTTTATTCATCACTCACAGAAAGTTTTATTTAATTGCATATCTTACACCACACACTTTCAATGAACCTCAACACTCTTCTTTCCCTCTGCCTAGTTTCTCTCTCTCTCACACACACACAAAACACTGTATTTGCCAGTGACCATTTATTGCTTCATTTTTTTGGCAAAATGCCATGTGTACAAATTCACTGCCCTCAACCAACTGTGGCTTAAAGCATGTAAAATGCTGTACAAGAACTCATTTATCAATTTATTATATAATATATACATCATTACATGAATACAATTCCTTAAAAGCTTGATCAGGCACAAGCTGCTCATTACCACATTCACACAGGAAACTACCCAGTATATATCACTTCATCAGATTTCCAGCAACATAGGCATTAGCAGCAGAAAATGTAGAAATGAAATAAAGAGTTTTCTATTTGTTTTTGCATTAATGTACCTGTGTGTGTGTGTGTGTTGTGCGTGCGCGCATGCAGGAATACGTGTGTACAGTGCAATATTCTAATAACCAAAAGGCAAAACACGTAATTCCTCAAGTTTATCAAGAGAAAAGTGCATGAAATCAAGTAATATATGCTCTGTCACATTGCCCACAAAAACACAACCCCTACAGCAGCAAACCACTGTTATGAGAATGATGAAAACACCCACCCAAACAAAAAAAATGCACAGAAAACTAGTAATCTAAACTAGTAGTAGTACTGATAGAATGCAAACTGATGCATCAAGTTGAAATAGTAACTAAAGAAAGGCCTACTACCAGTAGCTCTACAAGTCTAGCAACACTCTGATGTGAAACAATGATACTGTAGTCTGCAGCCATTGTAATGTAAAATTTGTGTACCCTCCTTTTAACAGTTTTTCTCTACATTCTGATTAATAAAAAATACTAGTTAGCCTACACTTCAACTTATCATTATAGAGTTTTCTGTTGTTTTTTCCCCCTTCTTTTTATCACAGAGGAGTTGCAGAATCATTCTATTTTAGTATATATATATATATATATATCAAAATAGTTTACAAGCCAACATAACAACACTAGTATTAATATTACTGTATTAGAGTATATTTGGCCTGTCATCCCCCCATTTTATCTTTTGAGGAGGCTTAATATTAAATTTAACCATTGATTCGCACAACTGAGCAGAATATACATTTTCTTTGGACAACCTCTTAAAAAAAATCAAGTTAAAATTGGAAACAAGGCCACTTGCCTAGCCTAGTACACTAGCCTACTTACCCTAGGCCTACTGCTTATGCGCCCGTTTCCCATCCACCCATCTGCGTTTCCCATCCACCCATCTGCGTTTCCCATCCACCCATCTGCGTTGCATACCAACCTGGTGCAACAGCACAAAATACTTACCAGCTGTGTGTCTAACATGAACATGGGACCTACAAATATTTACATATCAACATACACATTATATCGACATCGGAAATGTGTGAACAGGATCCTTATCGATTCGATGGCGAGCCAGGCATGTGGCAGTCAAGTGGTTTATTCTTGTAGGCTAGGCCTAATAGGCTGGCGTAGGACTACAGTGAGCGAAGCAGTGTTGAACAGACGGAAGCTGGCCTTTACAGTTGATAAACGATCACAGTTTGGGTCTAGGCTACCAACTGTTATTCTTTTTCGGTGATAGTAGGCCCTATGTCGAATCTACTTGGTGTTTCTGAAGAATCACTTTCGTTGTTCGTATCAGTCGTAGGCCCTAATTTTCACCTGGGCTGTTTATAAGCTTGGTATTAGTGATGTCAGACTCTCATGAAAGGCTGTGGGCTGCCTTAACAACATCGTTCACCATTGGGGTCTGCAGCCCCTGCATTGTGTCACATGGCTGTATTTCTGTACAACTATTGGTTCTTGAAGAAGAAGATTGGTTCTCGGTCTGTGCTATAGTCTAGGCCTATTGGCATCACCCAACAGCAGAATGTGAGATTTCTACCGCAGTGAAATGACGCTTACAGTAAGGTTTCGCGATGGTGTCTATCGGGAATACCAACGGAGATCGACATGTTTGATATTTTAAGAATTCTTTGCTTTTCCGAAATTGTATTGTGATTCATTTTACAGGAAGCTTGAAAGGAGTTTCATACAGGCGCCATTTTGGTACTCCACCAAGTGAGAGTGAGAGAACAGAGTGAGTAAAGTTTCCACACTGACACTGGCTGTCAGTGTCAGGTTGTTAATACATGTTTTCTGCAGAAGTAGTTACAGGCACTGAATGTGAAAATCTTTAGCAGTTTTTATTTCATACACTATACAGTCAGTGGAGCACTCTAATTTTGGTGTGTCATTCTGAACTCTTTAAAATAGAGGCAGTAAAAAATTTACAAGATAGAAAGTTGCTAATTTTTATTCATTTTTAAGAAGTTGATGTTTGATCCAGTTGATGTAAAGGACTTTGAAAAATGAAGAAGGGATACAGCACTTAAGCAAATCAGAATATGACATTAAATGATTAATTAATAATTATATTTTAAATTAAAGCTGTGTCATGGCCAACCCTCCACTTGTACTAGATTTACACAGGTTAGGTTACCTGTTTCAGCATGAAGGTTGTTGGGCTGCACAGCTGGCAGCTGCTCCCCTTTTTTTCTGTTGACCAGTGGCCAAAGAAGTGATGAACAGAGAATTGGTCAAAAATGTTAGTTGCACAGCTGTTTGATTTATAACATTTCTGATGGGGAATGGAGATATAAACTTTTTTGCACCATGGTATGACATACTGATATTAGTGATAAGGGGATATCAGACCTTATTTTTATTTCAAAGCATTCAGAGCCGAGTTCTTTGTTATAGCATGTGTTGTGGGACATACTTGTGATCTTTTGCATAGATCTCCACAGGCAAGAATAAAGGAAAGAGCCTTTACATTTGAAATTGGCTACTTCGAGTTTAGCCTGTTTTATAAAAAAAAAGTTAATGATTTGTACTTTAAATTTATTTCTTTTTCTTTTCTTTAATTTAAAAAAAAAACAACCCTTACAAATGGACAGAATGTGGTGAAAAACAAGGGAAGAAACTGGATGGACTGAGAGAGCATAGACTATTGACCATTGTACATAATTCATAAATTATTGTATGATATAGATAAGTTGAGATTCATGAATGAAAAGAAAAATCCAATTTACTCAGATGGCACACAGTTACTTTTTGAGCACTATGATGAAATATGTATATTTTTGACAAATATAATGTCCATAACTTTTTCCGCTCAATGGAGAAGTAATGAAACATGAGCATATTTGACATAACTATGCCTATAAGATAGCATAATGAATGTTGACTAATTCCATAACAAGCTTGCCAAAACCAGGGGAAGGATCTTGATATGTCATTACCAGCGTATAACTGTATGACTCTAGTATTTAAGTATAATATTATGAGTGATCAAATTTTTCCCAATCAATCTATTTAGAAATTGCTAATTTTATGCTTTTTAATATCATGGTCACTCTTGAAACCTGGTCTTGTTTAGTGACATGAGTTTTCAAAAATCAGGATTGATCTTTCGGAAATTTATGAAGTAAGTAAATTAAAAACAACAACCACCCAGCAAGTGAAGATATGTGGTATATCAGGACATCAGCCAACATTTTATGTGTAACATGGACACCAAGAAAAAGATGTCTTAAAAGAGGAAATGTGTGATATTAGAGAAGACATGAACAATCTTGGGACTGAAAATTTAGAGTTGAAACGTTCAAATACAGAACTAATGGACATAGTGGAAAAACTAGAAAGGAGAGCAGATGATCAAGAAGGCCAGTCAAGACAGAACAACATCATTATTCATGGCATGGAAAAGAAAAGTAATGAGACTGGAGCTGATTGTGAAATGGTTGTGAAAAATCTTCTTTAGGAAAAAAATGGATGTAGCAGATGTCAATTTTGATAGAGGGCACAAGATAAATTCTAAACCCAACTCTCCCATTATTGTCAGGTGTTGTTTTTATCAAGATAAGCTTAGCATATTGAAGGCAAAAACTTGTCTGAAAGGTTCAAGGATTTTTGTAGACGATGATTTTTCCCAAACTGTTAGAGATATTAGGTGCAATCTGATCCCATACTTGAAGAGTGCTAGGGAAGAGGGAAAAATGTGAGAATGGTCTTTGATCATTTGATCATTAATGGCGAAAGGATGACCCTTAATGATCTTCAAAGAAGAGAATAGCTTGTTGGCCGGCCCATACACTCATCGCGTGACACATCGCCAGGAACAGGGCAAGACAAAGACAAGTCTGACTTTGGCCTAGGCATAACACCAGCTGGCCATGAGTGTTGTAGGCAGTCTTTTAATAAAGAGCCTTCTTTAATTGCTGTTTAAAGCATAAATGCCGTGGATCAATTGAATTGTAGCAATACAGATAAAACAAATAAAACTTTTTCATTTTTGTCTTGGAACGTAAATGGATTGTTGTCAAAACTGGCTGATAGAGATTTTGTATCTTATGTTCGTAGCTTTGATTTTATATGTCTGACAGAAATGTTCCTGGAAAATGTCCAGCCAGATGTTTTTACTGACTATAAGGCCTTCTGTAAGTCAGCAATTAAAGTTATCCATCAAGGGAGGCGATCTAGTGGATTAGTTTGTTTAATAAGGCATGAGTTAACTGCCCTTGTGAATTGTTTAGATGTTCTGTGACAAATCTCTGTTGTGTACAGCAAAAATGTTTTGCTTGTATGTGTATATCTCACCTGAAGGTTCGCCTTTTCATAACATGCTTGACAATGATAATAATGATAATAATAATAATAATGAAATGGGAATTTATATATAGTGCTAAATCTTGTAAAGCAACAAATCAAAGCGCTCGGAATTGCTATGTTGGAAGAATGTTTAGTAAATTGTGTGGTGACACTGGATGAAGTAGATATAATACTATGTGGAGACTTAAACAGCAGGACCTCAAACTTTTCTTGTCAGCATGTAGAAAATGACTTTAGTTCAGATGTCGAAAGTAAAAGTATGTCTCTCAGCAGCAATCGTAATTCTGAAGATTGTGTTATCAACAATTATGGTAAATTACTATTGAATATGTGCACTGCTCTTAGTTTACAAATTCTAAATGGCATATGTAATGGTGACCAACAAGGACGCTATACATACATCTCTGATGGAGGATGTAGTGTTAATGATTACTTTTTAGTGTCAGATGATTTGTTCTCTCAGATTTTTGACTCGTGTTGTTTGTTGCCGAGCGTTTGGATTCTGATCACCTTCCTGTTGAATTATATATTAATCCAGTATATAATGCAGGTGTGGAAAATGAGGAGCCATCTGTTTTTGAAAAGTTTGTATGGGATGAAAACAAACTCTCAGTGTATAAAGAAAATCTCCAGGATGTGAACATGTGTGAAATTTATTTAAATGCCTTTCAGATGATTGATGAGAGCATTAATGAAGCTCTAGATTTGTTTAATGGTTTCATAAAAGCCAGTGCTGAATGTATGAACAAACAGGTACATATCAATAAAGGTCCATCAAATGATACTTGGTTTGATAATGAATGTAAAAGTATGAAATACAAGGTCAGAAAACTTTCGAAGACTTTCTGAAAAACATTAAGAAATGAGGCCAAAAACATGTACTGTGTCACAAGAAGGGAATATATAAATGCATGCTTAAACGAAAAAGGAAACAGTATAATAAGACCTTACTTGCAGATATGATGTCATCTATCTCTTCTCAAATCCAGTTTTGGAAAAGTGTTAAGAAGGCATCATTTAGAAAAAGTCAGCCAAAGAATAGTATATCAGTTGACAGATGGTTTCAACATTACAAAACCCTGTTGGAGAAAGACTCATTAGCCAACTCCATGATTACTGATGTTGACAGTGATGGAACTGAGGAAGATTTTGATTGTCCCATGTCTAAAGATGGAATATTAGTGGCACTTAGAAAACTAGAGTGAGAAAGCAGCCGGTCCTGATCAAATCATTGGTGAATTGCTAAAATATGGAGGTGAAAATATTGTGCTTTTCTTTCTAAAACTATTTAACAAAATTTTTGATGATGGTCTGAGCGCTTTGATTTGTTGCTGTACAAGATTCAGCGCTATATAAATTCCATACATTATTATTATTATTGGGAGGCACCGTGGTCGAGTGGTTTAGGCGGTCAACTCGTGATCCAGAGGTCGCGGGTTCGTTCCCCGCTCGGCTCGGTGTTGTGTCCTTGGGAAAGACACTTTACTCCTATTTTCCTCACTCCACCCAGGTGTACAAGTGGGTACCAGCTCTGCTGGGGAAGTATCTGGCGACAGACTAGCGTCCTGTCACAGGGGTGGTGAAAAACCATCAGTTCGCTTAACGCTACAGAAACCGGGATAAGCTCCGGCTCTATGGGCCTTCTGGCTCGAAAGAACATACATTATTATTATTATTATTATTTTATTTATTTTATTTTTTTATTATTATTTTTTCCAGATAACTGGGCTGAATCTATAATACTAACATTGCATAAAAAGGGTGATGTTGATAACCCTAATAACTACCGGGGAATTTCTCTTAGTGACATAAGTAGTAAGATAATATTAATATATAGTACTATTATTAACAATAGGTTTCAGGTATGGGTTATGAAAAATAATATTACAGGTGATCACCAAGCTGGTTTTAAGAGAGGATACTCCACTATAGATCATATGTTTACTCTGGTTGCGTTTGTACAGAAACAGTTTGCTCATAACTGTAAGCTCTATGTAGCATTTATTGACTTTGAAAAAGCATTTGATTCTGTTAACAGGAACTTGTTGTGGCCTATTCTCCTGAAAAATGGTGTGAAGGGTAAACTATTATGATGTTTGACAGCCATGTATCAGAATGTCAGAAGCAGAATAAGATGTGGAACTAAAGTGACTGACATAATATACTGTACCTTTGGTGTTAAACAGGGTGATGTATGTAGCCCCTTATTGTTTTTTGTTTTTATCAATGAGTTAGCCAGAGACATCATCAATAATGGTAAACATGATGCCACTTTCCCCCCAAGATTTCTCAGAGTTGTTAATTCTTCTGCTTGCTGATGATGTTATCCTACTATTTGAAACAGTTGTAGGCTTACAAAAGCAGTTAAACAGCTTAAACAGTGCTGCAACATCACTTGATTTTAAGGTTAATCTGAGTAAGAGTAATATTGTTGTATTAAAAAAAGGTGGCTATTTAGCTGCTCATGAAAAATGGTTGCACAATGAAAATATGCCTGTCATTAATGTATATAAATATTTAGGAATCTGTTTTTCTACTAAGCTTAGTTTCACAACTGCATGTAAAGATCTGGCAAGTCAAGGTAAAATATGCTTGTTATTTGTGTGGAAAAAACTGTGAATATTGAATAATAATGCTTTTGACTTGTTCATTAAGATATTTGATGCACAAATACAACCCACTGTGTTATATGGTGCAGAAATTTGGGGCTTGGATGCAGCTGTAACACATTGTGAATCAGTACACCTCTTTGCTTTAAAGCAGTTTTTAGGCTTAGATAGACTTACACCTAATGATCTTGTTTATAGTGAAACTAATAGATATCCTCTCTCTGGTAATGCTGCTGTAAGATGGGTTAGATATTGGATTAAGATTCTGCATATGAATGAGAGCAGGCTACCTTTTAAATCCTACAAGATGCTTTATGATCTAGATGTCAAAGGGAAAAAGGGCCACACAAATATGTACCTGTTTGTGTGAACTGGGGTTTGGATTTGTTTGGCTCAATCAAGGAGTGGCAAATTGTAGAGAGTTTATTAACGCTTTCACTGTTTCAGGCAAATATAGATTGACTGCTGATGGCAGCAATGGAGTGATCATGTACAAAACGGTGAAAGATTTCAAATGTACAGACAATTTGTAAGTTCGCATGATGTCAAACGGTATCTAAAACTTGATATGGATATGCATTGGAAAAGAATTATGTCTAAGTTTAGACTTGGTGTATCAGATATAAATGTTCATAAATTCAGATACAGAGAACATGATATTGACGACCCCAGGCTGCTATGCCCATTATGTAAGGAAGCACAGGAGGATGAAGTATATTTTTTGTTGTGCTGTCCAGTATTAGAGGATGTTAGGCAGAACTATATCCCTGTTAAATATAGTAGACAGCCTAATTTATTTAGACTGTTTACTCCTGGCATCAAGTCATCCTGAGGTTGTGCACAGCCTCACTTTATATTTGTGTAAAGCTTTCAGAATAAGAGAGATATTGTTATCCTAAGTCATATTTTTGTAGCTGACTTTTTGTTATACAGTAATATGTTGTTGTTACTATTGCTTTTACCCCCACCAAAATACTAAGCAGTTCGGCAACCCCTTTCATGTATGGGCCAATGGCCTTTTTGTGAATAAATCATGAGCTCTCTCTCTCTCTCTCTCTCTCTCTCTCTCTCATCTCTCTCTCTCTCTCTCTCTCTCTCTCTCTCTCTCTCTCTCTCTCATTCTCTCTCTCATTAGATTATCTAGGACAAAAAAATCTTTTATATTGGTTTTTATCTCCCTTCTCATCTAGATCTATCTCCGAACTCCATTGAAATACAAAGTTGACTGACCCTCTCTCTCTCTCTCTCTCTCTCTCTCTCTCTCTCTCTCTCCTCTCTCTCTCTCTCTCTCTCTCTCTCTCTCTCCCCCTCCACCCCCACTGTCTCTCTACCCCCCTCTCCTTTCTCCCCCTTTCTCTCCTTCAACCCTGCCTTTCTCTCCCCTTCACCCCCTTCTCTCCCCCCCTCCACCCCTCTCTGTCTCTCTCTTCCCTCCCTCCCTCCCCCTCCACCCCCACTGTCTCTCTACCCCCCTTTCCTTTCTCCCCCCTTTCTCTCCCTTCAACCCTGCCTTTCTCTCCCCCTCACCCCCCTTCTCTCTCCCCTCCAACCCCCTTCTCTTTTCCCCTCCACCCCTCTCTGTCTCTCCCTTCTGTGTCAGGAGTGCTTACTACAGATTAACTGCAACACAGGTGAATATCTAATCCTTTCTGCCTAGTATCTGTCTGTCTGATTTGTTTCTCTTGAAACAATAGCAGAAACTGAGAGTACTGTAAGCAAATACTACTTGTCCCCTTTTTATGGAGGGGGGGGGGGGGGGGGGGGGGGGGGGGGGGGGGGGGGCAATGCCCCCTGTTCTTCATTTTAGGGGGCCCTTGGGCCCATTTTTTGAAATCCTAGAATCAACACTGTAAAGATCTCATTTATCTTTTGCTATTGGAAGCTGAAAGATTAGATCTAATCAAAGCAGATCCTAGCTTTTCTCTCTCTCCCCCCCCCCCCCCCCCCCCCCCCCCCCCCAACACAAATGAAATGCACAGCACTTATTTTGTCATGGGAGTTTGCTAATCTGTGAAATGTAACTAGATCTATGCCTAGATCTAACTTTGTTCTAGGTCAAGTATAAAGATGTGATGTTACACACTCACCTGTGCATTCAGCTCAGAAAGGGAATGGGAGAGAGAGGAATGTATTTAAAATCGGAATTTAACTGGGAAAAGTAGGAGCATGTGCCCAGGGGTTAAAATGTGGTGGCTGGTTGGCCGATGGTGCCCCTAAACAATCCAACCAATGCCCATAAGCAGTTGTTTTGCTGCCACTTGATTTTAATCTGCAGGAAGTAAAAGTGGATCATCATCTGTGAAATAACCAGGGATTTCTTGCACTCATCTGAAAGTAGAAGCTCAAAGAGTAAAATATTGCTTTCACTCTGTTATAATCGTTTAGTATACAAGAAAAATCTAGCTATAAGTGAATAATAATAGTAAAAAATTCCCTGAAGGAGGTGGAGCTCACGTCACATAGCTGACAAGTTGCTGGAAAAGAATTGGTCTCTTTATTTAGATTATTTACCATGCATAGGCTTGCCCAGCCCACCAGACCTGATGGATCAAAACTGGGCATGTGTCCAGGATTCCAGGATTGGATCCTAATCCTATAAGGTTTTTTTTGGAAACTGTTCATTAAATCTAGATTTTGAATAGATTTAATCTCATGCAAACCACACACACACAGAGGAGCAACACATAAAGCAAGAGTATAACAAAGATAAGGTTATGAAGTGTACTCAAGAAAGTAGGCTACATGCATAAAAATAGACTGCAGTACATGTATCATATTTATAAACGTCAGTTTGGTCATGTTAAAGATCTAATCTCTAGCTGGTGGCACAGGTGTGTGCCCACACACACACTCACACACACACACACACTCTTAAGTAGTTTTGAAATATTGCTGTGTTGATTACAATACACAGAGTTAATTATATATAAATGCTTTAGATCTAGGTTCTTAGTGCTAACACTCATACATACTGTGGCACATGCACAGATTTGTTTAATGATGATTTATTGTGTACATTGTTTGACAAAAAAGATCACAATGACATATTCTTTCAGATTTGTTTATTGTATTGTGAGTTCAGTGATTAGCATTTTAGCAATGGCTTTCTATTTTTCTCTGGTAAAAAACAAACACACACACCAAAACTTAAGTGATTGGCATTGTAGCAAGGGCTTTATATTTTGCTCAGGTAAAAAAACACCCCAACAAAACACTTTAATGTGAACATGATCTCATTTGTCTTTCTTTCCTTACTTTACCATGTGGGCAGCTTTGGTTATGTGTATGTTTATTTCTTGCCTAGATTTGTTTGCTATGCTGTGTATGTTTATTTCTTACCTAGATCTGTTTTGTCTGTTTCTATTCTGATCAGTTTCTATGGTTTCAGATCTATTCTAATCAGAAATGTTGGGGTTTTTTTGGGTAGCATGTCCACTCTGTTAAGATTTTTGGGAGGTATCCTGTCCATTCTGATCTGACTTTGGGGTGGGGTGGGGGGGATGTTCATTCTGATAAAATTTTGGTGTTTCATGGCCATTCTGAACAAATTTTTGGCCTGGTTTTGTTGTTGTGTCATGTCCACTCTGATCCGAATTTTTTTGGTTTTTTTTTTTTTTGGGGGGGGGGGGGGGGGGGGTGTCCATCCTGATAAAATTGTGGGTGCTTCATGGCCACTGTGATCAAATTTTGGCATAAGCTTTTTGTTGGTTGTATCATGTCCGTTCTGATGAAATTGTGTTTCATGTCCAATCCGATGAAATTCTGTGCTTCATGTCCATTCTGATAAAATTTTGTTTCATGTTCATTCTGATGAAGTTCTGTGTTTTATGTCCAATCTGATAAAATTTTGTTTCATGTCCATTCTGATGAAATTCTGTTATGTCCATTCTTATGATTTTTTTGGGGGGTAGTATTTCATGTCCATTGTGCTGAAATTTATTTTTAGTGTTTCATGTCCATTCTGATGAAATTTTGTTAGTGTTTCATGTCCATTCTGATGAAATTTTGTTAGTGTTTCATGTCCATTCTGATGAAATTTTGTTAGTGTTTCATGTCCGTTCTGATGAAATTCTGTTTCATGCTCATTCTGTTGAAAGTATTAGTGTTTCATGTCCATTCAGATGAAAAAATTTTCATGTCCATTCTGATAAGATTTTGTTTCATGTCCATTTTGATAAAATTTTATGTTTCATGTCCACTCTGATAAAATTTTGTTTCATGTCCATTTGAAAATTTTTTAGTGTTTCTTGTCCATTCTGATGACCTTTTGTTAATGTTTCATGTCCATTCTGATGTAATTTTGTGTTTCATGTCCATTCTGATGAAAATTTGTGTTTCATGCACATTCTGATGTAATTTTTAGTGTTTCATGTCTATTCTGATGAAATTTTGTTTCATATCCATTCTGATATAATTTTGCGTTTCATGTCCATTCTGATAAAATTTTGTTTGTGTTTCATGTCCAATCTTATGCAATTTTTGTTTCATGTCCATTCTGATGAACATTTTTTAGTGTTTCATGTCCATTCTAATAACATTTTGTTAGTGTTTCATGTCCATTCTGGTGAAATTTTGTTTCATGTCCACTCTGATAAAATTTGGTTAGTGTTTCATGTCCATTCTGATAAAAATGTTGTTTCATGTCCATTCTGATACAAATTTTGGTGTGGGGCTTTTGTTGTATCATGTCCATCATGATGAGAGGTTTTTTTTTGGGTTTTATGCCTATTGGAGATTGGGGGGATGGGGGGGTGGGGGGGGGGGGGGGGGGGGGGGTCTCATGTAGGTGGTATTATGTTAATTCTCATTTTTTTTAAAAATGGGGTGGTGGTAGCTATCATGACCATTCTGATAAGATTTTCAGCGCTATATGAATTCCGTACATTATTATTATTATTATTATTATTATTATGATGATTATTATTATTATTATTATGTCAATTCTGATCAGGTGTTTTAGGTATCCTGCCCATTCTGATCTGATTGTGCTGTAATTATTATTCTTTAAAAATGATTATGATATTGTTAAAAATCCATTATTAGGTAACAGTAGTTTAGCAGTCGAGTTTATATGATACCATCTTTTGTCTTATGGGTGTTGCTTGGTGCATATTCATATTATAACATGCTGGCATAATTATCACTAATCAGATAGTGCAGATCTATCTGTTCACATCTCACACAGCCTCTTGATTTTGATCAAATGTTGCTGCTATGGTGAATGACATCTTTCCTGTGGATATTGGATCCTCCCATTTTTAGTGAGCAGACCATCCAACAACTGAAGACGTAGGCCCCTACCACGTCCTGGCTGTGTTCCAAGTGGAAGATTCCTCATCACTCCCCAGTAACAGATCACAGTGGCCTTGGATTTGGAAAGTCATGTGGTCTTGTGCAAGTTGTGAATATTAGTTACCCAGCTGAGATTAGTTTTGCTTTAATGAATGTGTTGAAAAAGCTTTTCAAGTATTTTAAAATTTAATAAAAGATTTTATGATTTTAGATGTCTGCAAGTGTTGTGCAAGCAGCTTTTTATGGTCTTCTCATATAAGCTTTTTAAATATTAAAATTGTGATGTTGATCATGATAACCAATATAAAGGCTAAGGGTGTTGAGTTATAATATAAAATATTTTGGAACTATTTTCTGGAGTGTGGATGGTTTTATTTGTGTACCTTATGACCTAATAAATTGTTGCACATAATTTGATGATTATGCTGGTGTGATGCGATAAATGGCCAGTTCCTGAACCTTTTCTTTTATGTTTTTATCCTTGAAAGTGAGCTTGTTAAAATCCTAGGGGATTTTCATGATGGATTAACATAGAAGTGCCACATCAAGACTCTGTACATGAATGGAGAGGACTCTGATTGAAGCCCAAGTGAAAGCTGTAACATTATTTTTTGAAGAAAAGCCAGAAGTGGTTAAAGAGAAACCCAAACCCATCATCCAAATGAAAAGTGATTTGGCATGTACACTTGTGTACTTCAAAATAGAAGGTTTTGAGATGCTCCCTCAAGAGAAGGGCCAGGTACACCTCATCCCATGTTTTTTTCTGCTTTTGTTTTTGCCTTCATCAGATGGATAGCTCAGTCTTTGTGATGAAGGCAGCTGTCTAATGCAGGTCCTCCCAGTATTTGTAGAGCTTCTTGACCACTGGGGTGGGGTTAGGTCAGGACTGCAGCACATGTTCTGTTTTATGGCTGCCAGTCTTGCAAGGGCACTGCTGTGTGTAGCCTATGTGGAGTTTCATACACAATTTACAATATAGTAGTTCAGGCGGTTGTGGCCTGTCTTGAGTTTGATTATATGGACCAGCTCTCAACATGTCAACAGGTAGTAAGGGTCTGTCTGACCTGTTGTAATGTGGATGTTATTAATCCTCTTCTCGGGCTTGATGATGGTCTTGGCTTCAGAAAAATGGGCAGATCTATCCTCTTGCTCTTGCCTTGAGCTTTCCTTTGCCAGAGTGTCAGCAGTCTCATTGCCAAGCATATTGTAGTGGGAGAGGATGCACTGCAGGGCTACTGTATGACTCATGTAGAGGTATGCAAGAGTGGAGGATAGGTAATTTTTAAAGGTCAATATTTCTGTTGGAGTGTAGGCCCTGTAAGACAGAAAAGGCATCTGTCAGAAAGACTACTCTTTGGGAAGTAAGCTCTTTCACGGCTTTTGCCTCAGCTTTGTAGTTTGTGGAGTAAAGGTCAATTGCAAGACTAATCTCATCTTCTCTGCGTTATGGTACTGGATATAGACCCCTGCCTTTCTATTTCACACTGCATCCTCAGTAGAGTCATTAGTGTAGACAAGGTCCACATGTCTTCTGGGAAGTGGGTCTGGAGGTGTTCAAGGGTGTAGGAGATTTTTTCAGGCCACACTGAGTCTTTTGGTCCTACACCAGGGATGTTACACTGAATGAGGGCAGAAGGGCACCCCCACTCCAGGCTGGGACAGCTAGACACTGAGAAATTTCTTTGGGATCATGGTCAAAGATATTCTGATGATGTTTTTCAAGCTTGTGCTCAGCTCTGGTGAATGAAGCTGCCTCTCTTTAGTCACACCTTTGTTGATTGGGACAGACTTCCTTTCATGGGGTAGTCTTAAAGCCTCTTGAATTTGGTAGTTGGATGAGAATCTTCTAAGTGTCTTGGCATTCTTCAAGAGACTACAGTCCTGTGAGGATATTGAGGTCTGATATTGACATTGATTTTATGGCCTCTTATATGATGCGGGTTGCCTGATTCTGTGTCTTGCTAACTCAATCAAATTTGGTCTTGGAAGTAGTCCCCCATGCTGTCATGCCATATTCAAGTAACCTACTGGTCTATTTCTGTCTGGAGACTTATGAGATTTGTGTCGTCTCCACCCCAGGTCATTCCTCCCAGTTTTTTTGATGAGGGCAAGATATTTTTAAAAGTATTAGCTTCTGTTTATTGTGGTCTGTGGCTTCTACGTCAGTTGTTTGTCAGAAGTCACCTCCAGGTAGGTGGGGTCTTCCTAAGCACAAGGTCTGCCCATTGATACTCAGGGTGGCCTTTTGTTGTGAAGTGTAGAAGCTGAAGATAGATCTTTTTGGCATTGATTTTCAAAAGCCATTGTTTTGTCCAGGCTTTTAAGAATGTGAAGGTCTTGCTACAGTTAGTTTGGCAGTTGTAAGATATTCCTTTGAGAACACAGGACAAGGTCATGGGCAAACATTGCTCCATGGACTTTTTGGACAAATCTCTGACAATGGTGTTTATAAAGAAAGTCGAGAATAGGGTTGGGCTCAATACACTTTCCTGGGGAACTCCTTCTCTTAGTGTTGTCTTTTGGTAGCATGCTCCATTCACATGGACTATTGTTCAGGTATTGGGATATTCACTGGTGTATGCATCAGTCTGGTCACTCCTCTCTTTTGGAGTTTCTGGTGGAGCCCGTCTTTCCAGACCTTTTCATAGGCCTTCTCCATATCTACCCACACTGTCGGTGTGTGTGGTTTGTCCTGGAAACCACCCTAGATCTTCTGGATTATGTTAGTCACTTGGTTTGGTTTCCAGTGGAATGATGATGTCCAAACCCTGCCTGCTCTGGAGTGATGGTAATGTCCTTCTCCGGTACCACAACTGGTAACGCTGATAAGATGGTCGCTGTCTGCTTTTGTTTGGTCCTTTATCATCTTGGGAATGGGTAGGCTTCCATGTTGGTCTACTTTGCTGAATTGCAAAGATGTTCTATTGTCTCTGGAAATATTCTCCCATGTGTTTGGAAATTATTGTAATGTTGTATCCTAAATTATGATTTAAACAAACCACTGTTGGCCGTCGCTCTTTCTCTGTTTCCGGTCCCTCCACATGGAACGACCTCCCTTTTCCACTTCGCTCAGAAGCCTTCATTTGATTCTTTCAAATCTAGCCTCAAAACGCACTTATACTCTACTTGAGATCTTCCCCTGTTATCTGTACCTACTTCTCAATAGCTGCCTTCACCTCCATCACCCCTCCTAAGTGTGTTGTGCATATATATTTGATATTTGTTTATCTTGATATTTATGACTGGTTGCATGCGTGTGAATGATTTGAATGCAAGCGCTTTGATTTGTTTACTTTGCAAGATTCAGCGCTATATAAATTCCATTCATTATTATTATTATTATTAAATTGACATGACCTTGGTTGATTGTGTAAATTTGTGATTGTTATTGTGAATTTAAATTATTCATTACATTACACACACACACACACACTTACACACACACACACTTACACACACACACACCACACACACACACACACAACACACACACACACACACCACAGAGTATTCTCCTTCACAGCATTCTCTTTTTGCAGCATTCACTCTTCACAGCAATGAAAAACGCATTGATCATTGTCCTTGATACTGGAAATGTCGTGGTCTGACTGTGTTTGCGTATAAATACAATATTTGTATAGTTGAAGAAACGTGTGGGAAGGATGGCATGTTTGTCAGAAAGGAAGAAGGCTGGGAAGAAAGAGGAAGAGTTTAGAAGATTGTTAAAAATGTAGCCTACCATGTCATTTTTATCCTTGAACATTGCTGTTGGATAACCTCCATCCATAGAATCACAAGTCTGAGAATTGAGTTCTGTGTTTGGGCAGACTGTAAAGGAGCAAGGTTTTTGTGTTTTGTCCCTCTTTTAAGACTGAATTGCGGATAGCTTTGTAGCATTATTAAAAACTTAAATTGGTAAGAAATCACCCTCTTCCTCTCCCCTCCCCTGCCCCACAAGCACATGTAAATTGGTAAGGACTTGCTCTCCCCACCTCCTTCCCCCCCCCCCCCCCCCCCCCCCCCACATGCATGTAGGCTACTTACACACATAAACACACATGTGCATGTGCACATGTGTATTAGCATGCATGCACACACATATTGTGAGGTCTGGATTTATTATTTTTAAAAAATCATTTATTTTTGTTCTTTTCAGTATATAATTATTATCATTATCTTTTGAATGCTTTTATATGTCAATTTTCTTAATTTTGTTTTGGTGAGGGCAGGATGAAAAGAAGTTGTGTAAAACCCAGAAGGCCACATTGAAAGTTGCTGATAACTCTTGATACTCTGGGAAAATAATCAATGTCCATTGTTCTTGTCAAAGTAAGTGTAATTAAGCATGGGAGGCAACTGTTCTTTTCTTTGTTGTAGATTAGTCAATCAGTAGTTATTTCCCCTTATTAAATGGCAGGCCTTTTTTTCCTATGGAAATTAGGCATAATACTGGCCCATAGTATTATGTGCTGTAGACATGGAAACTGCAAGAGGCCTGTACTGTGGAGACCTGGATGTTTGTTGATTTTGTTTGAAAAAAATATTTTGTTGTAAATGGCATCGTTATTATGAATCATAGAATGGAGATGAATATCTTGAAGATTGAAACAAACATTTCATGGAAGTATTACCAAAAATAAGAATATGCAAATGACAGACGTTATAACATAGTTGTCAAGACTGTCTGACTTCAATCCCATAGGTCCATGAAGTCGTGGGTTTGAATCTCGGTGGTGTCTGGTGAATTATGGATTGGGAATTTTGTGACCTGGGCCAGTTTCATGCTTAGACCTGCCATTGCCTTTATTCCCTTCATGGATATACACATGCAGAAGATCAAATATGCACATTAAAGATCCCATAACTCATCAGCGTTCAGTGGGTTATGGAAACGTGAACATACCCAACATGCATCCTCAAAGTTGGAATGCAGCTACCTTCATGGTGAGCAAAAAAAGTCACATACGCAAAATCTCACTATTGGTGAGCCTCAAAGCTGTAGCCAAGGAGCCAATCACCCCTCCCCCTGGCCTCAATGAATCGTAGATTACATGTAGCTTAATTGTATGTATACCCTTACACAGGGCCTCATCTCATCTCATCTGCTCCCATAACCCCCTCCGGGGTCGTAGGGGCACTGCATTGACGCATGTTGCACCAGCTGGCTTACACAGGGCCACAACATCCAAAAATGTCCATGCTTGCCTAGGACAAAACATTTAAAACAAAAGGTGTCTCTGATAGAAGTCAGTGGTTTCTAGAGCATCCAAAAATGGGAACTTGTGTGTAAGTTTCATATGAAATCGTATGGAAATAGAAGAAAACCCTCTACTTCTAACAAGTCCCCCCCTCTGGATTCACCAGGAGGTCTGATACTAAAGGTACAAAAGCCTTTGCCATGTGCTATGCAATGTTTTGGAAATTGAAGTAGCATCTTTCACAAGCATTATTGTCAATTATGTTAGTATTTACTCTCCAAATCTTTCACAAGAGGTGATGATTTCAAAATTCTATAAGAATGAAGGAAAGCACAATCTGATTTCTGCTGAGACTTTGATTCCAGTATAAGTTAGTAAATATCACATACTTTAGTTTATGAAATGTCAGTTTTTTGACAGCTTTGCCATTCATGCTTAAATTAATTATGTTTCATGTATTTTGTTGTTTCAGACCATGGCCAAAAAGTTTGAACCAAAAGATCTGGGAATTCAGTCAGCTCCAGCAGGATTTAATATTCCTAAAATAAAGAAAAACAGCAGCACAGGTAAGACAATAAATCCCCCCCCCCAAAAAAACAACAACCCAACAACAAACAAACAAAACAAAACAAAACAACCCCCCCTCCCCTTCCTCATACCAACCCCCCCTCCCCTTCCTCATACCCCCCCCCCCCCCCCTCAAACCAACCCCCCCCCCAAAAACCCCCCCCCCCCCAAAACACGGAAAAAAACCCCTTCAAAAACCCTAACACACGCACACACACACCAAAAGGAAAAAAAAGGGCATACAAGGATTAACAACAAGTATAATGATTAAGTCGATAACAATTCTCCTCCCTCCTTTAATATTTCATTGCCCTGTCTCCGCCTACCCACCGACACACCCTCATATTATCTAATCTACCAGTCTTCCCTCCCCTGTTCATGTTTAATCTCCCTGACTCAGTCCACCCACACTCATGTATTGTATTTTCCTCCCCATATATTTCATCTGCCTAACTGTTCATCCACCCTCCCCATATATTTCATCTGCCTAACTGTTCATCCCCCTCTCCCCTTATATTTCTTCTGCCTAACTCTACACCCTATTCATACATATGATATTTTATTACCATAGTCTTGACTCTGACCCCCCCCCTCCCCCCCCCCAAATCAATTTTCCTACCTTCCCTCCTGATCCATATTTTATCACCATATTTATACTGGCCCCTCCCTGTATCATTTATTGTCCTACCTCCCCTGCTCCCTCCCTATACATTCTTCTCCTAACTCTACTCCTCCCTCCCCATATATTTCACTTTCCAATTTCTGTCTCCCCGGTCTCTTCCAATATATTTGTCTCCTAAATCCACTCTTTCCTCCCCATGTCTTTCATCTCTCTAACTCTACCCGTTCTCCCCATATATTTCAGTCCCCTAACTCTTCCACCCCCTCCCCATATACTAACCCAAATCCCGTCTCGCCATATGTTTCTTTTGAAATCCAATTCCCCCTCCCCATATATCATTTCATCTTGCTGACTCCCCCCCTCCCCATATATTATTTTATTTTCCTGACTCCTCCCCTCCCTATATATTATTTCATCTCCCTGACTTCCCCCTCCCCATATATTATTTCATCTGTCTGACTCCCCCTCCCCATACATTATTTCATCTTTCTGACTCCCCCACCCCATATAGTAATTTCATCTTTCTGACTCCCCCCTCCCCATATATTATTCATCTCACTGACTGCCCCCTCCCCATATATTATTTCATCTCCCTGACTCCCCACTCCCCATATATTATTTCATCTTCCTGACTCCCCCCTCCCCATATATTATTTCATCTTCCTGACTCCCGCCTCCCCATATATTCTTTCATCTCCCTGACTCCACCCCTCCCCATATATTACTGTTATCTCCATGACTCCCCCACCCCATATATTTCATCTCCCGACTTCCCAAACCCCCCCCCATATATTAAATTTCATTTTCCCCCACTTTTCCCCCCCATATATTTTTTTTGATTTTCCCCTTTATAGCCTTATTATTCATCTTTCCTTTCCCCCCCCCCATATATTTAATCTTCCTTATTCCCCCCCCCCAAAATATTTTTTTCTTTCCCCGAATCCCCCTTTTAAAATTATTTTATGGGCCCTCACTCCCCCCAAAACCCCTATGTTTCATCTTCCTGAACCCCCCCCCCATCATTTAATTCCCCTTTTTTGACTCCCCCGACCCCCCCATATTTCATCTTCATATTCCCTTCACAAACCCCTTTATCTAGTCTTCCTTTTTTCCCCCCCCCCCCAACATTTCATCTCCTTAATTTAACCCCCCTAATTTTCTTTCCTTTCTCCCCCAAAAAATAATTTTCATCTTCCCCGACCCCCCCCCCAATATATTTAAAACATCCTGCTTTCCCCACCCCCATAAATTTCACTTCCTTACTCCCCCCCCCACCCCAAAATTTTTATCTTACTTTTTCCCCACCCCCCTATATTTTAAAGTTCCCCTTTTACCCCCCCCCCCCCCCCCCCCCCCCCCCCCCCCCCCCCTATATTTTCATCTTTATGAAAACCCCACCTACCCCCCTATTTTTTAAACTTCCTAAAACTCCCCCCCCCCCCTCAATATTTAAAACCTCATGCTCCCCCCCCCCTTATCCCCTATATTTCACTTTATGGTTCCCCCCCCCCCATACATTTCCCTCATGACCCCCCCCCCCCCCTTTATTAAATTTTTTTTAATCTTCATGACTCCCCCCACCCCATAATATTTTATCTTCCCTTCTTCCCTTTTCCCCCCCCCCCACCCCTATATTTAATCTTTATACTCCCCCCACCCCATATATTTCATCTTTGGACTCCCAAACCCTAATATTTTTATCTTCATCCCCCCCAAACCCCCCCCTATATATTTCATCTCCCCCATCTAACTCCCCCCCCTTATATATTTCATCTTTTGACCCCCTTCCCCATATAGTAAAATTTTACTTCCCGACCTCCCCTCCCCAAAGTATTTTTATCTCGCTGACCTTCCCCCCCCCTACCCCAAAACATTTTTCCCTCTTCCTACTCCCCCCTTATTAAAATTAATTTCATCTGACAACCCCCCTCCCCAAATATCATTTCATCTTTCCCGACTCCCCCTTCCCCCCATTCATTATTTCATCTTCCTACTTCCCCCTCCCCATACAAAATTCATCTCCCTGACCCCTCCCCCCCCATTCCCCCCCCCCCCCCCCCCCTCCCCCCAAATCCCATATAGGGTTTATCCCCTGACTAACCCCCCCCCCTCCCAAAATTCAATCTCCCGACTCTCCCCCCTACTTTCACTCCCTGACCCCCATCCCCCCCCATATATTTTTACTCCCTGACTCCACCCCCCCCCATAAATTACTTTTAAACTCCATTCTCCCCAACCCATATATTTCACCCCGACCCACCCCCCCCCCATTATTTTTCATCTCCCCCCCCCTCCCCCCCCTGCATAATTATTTGATCCCCTGACTAGCTTATTATTTCCTCTTCCTTACTCCCCCCCAAAAACCCCCTAATTTCATATTCCTGACTTCCCCCCCCCTCATTATTTTTATCTCCCTCACTCCCCCTCCCCCAAAAATTTTTATGTCCCTCCAAATCCCCCCCCCCATGTTTCATCTTTCCCACTCCCCCCCTTATTATTTCATCTCCATCACTTTCCCCCTTTCCCCAATTATTTTCATGTCCCTCACTCCCCCCCCCCCATACATTTTCATGTCCCTCACTCCCCCCACCCCATATGTTTAAACTTCCTGACCCCCAACCCCATATATTTAATCTTCATGACTCCCCCGACCCCATATATTTCATTTTCATGACTCCACCCACCCCATATATTTAGTCTTCCTTACTCCCCCCCACCCCATATATTTCATCTTCCTTACTCCCCCCACCCCATTATATTTCATCTTCCATACTGCTACCCCCACCCCATATATTTCATCTTCCTGACTCCCCCACCCCATATATTTCATCTTCCTTCTCCCCCTCCCCATATATTTCATCTTCCATACTGCACCCTCCCCATATATTTCATCTTCCTTACCCCCCCTCCCCTCCCATTTCACTCCCCCCCCCCCCCCATATATTCATCTTCCTGACCCCCACCCCATATATTTCATCTTCCCTACTCCCCCCACTCCATATATTTCATCTTCCTTACTCCCTCCACCCCATATATTTCATCTTCCTGACTCCCCCACCCCATGTATTTAATCTTCCTGACTCCCCAACCCCATATTTTTTATCATCCGACTCGCCCCCCACCCCATATGTTTATTTCATCTCACTGACTCCCCCCACCTCATATATTTTATCTTCCTGACTCCCCCCATCCCATATATTTCATCTTCCTGACTACCACCCCATATATTTAATCTTCCTTACTCCGCCCACCCAATATATTTCATCTTCGTTACTCCCCCCCATATATTTAAAACTTCCTTACTCCCCCACCCCATATATTTCTTCTTCATGACTCCCCCACCCATATATTTCATCTTCCTGACTCCCCCCATCACATATATTTCATCTTCCTGACTCCCCCACCCCATATACTACATCTTTCTGACTTCCCCACCCCATATATTTCATCATCCGGACTCCCCCCATCCCATACATTTATTTCATCTCACTGACTCCCCCCACACCCATATATTTAATCTTCCTTACTCTCCCACCCCATATATTTAATCTTCCTTACTCCCCCCACCCCATATATTTCATCTTCCTTCCCCCCCCTGTATATTTAATCTTCCTTACTACCCCCCCCCCCCCCCCCCCCCCCCCCCCCCACACACACACACACAACATTTCATCTTCCTGACTCCCCCCCCCATATATTTCATCTTCCTGACACCCCCACCCCATATATTTCATCTTCCTGACTTCCCCACCCCATGTATTTAATCTTCATAACTCCCCCACCCCATATATTTCATCATCCGGACTCCCCCCACCCCATATATTTCATCATCCGGGACTCCCCCCACCCCGTATATTTCATCTCCCTGACTCCCCCCACCCCATATATTTAATCTTAATGACTCCTCCACTCCATATATTTCATCTTCCTTACTTCCCCCACATATTTCATCTTCCTTACTCCCCCCACCCCATATGTTTCATCTTCCTTACTTCCCCAACCCATATATTTAATCTTCCTTACTCCACCCCACCCTACATATTTCATCTTCATGTCTCCCCCAACCCCATATTTTTTATTCTTCCTAACTCCCCCACCCCATATATTTCATCTTCATGACTCCCTCCTCCCCATACATTTTTTCATCTCACTGACTCCCCCTCCCCATATATTATTTCATATCACCGACTGCCCCTTCCCATATTATTATTTCATCTTCCTGACTCATCCCTCCCTATGCATTATTTCATCTTCCTGACTCCCCCTCCATATATTATTTCATCTCCCTGACTACCCCCTCCCCATACATTATTTCATCTTTCTGACTCCCCCTCCCCATATATTATTTCATCTCACTGACTTCCCCCTCCCCATATATTATTTCATCTTTCTGACTCCCCCCTCCCCATACATTATTTCATTTTTCTGACTCCCCCCCTCCCCATTCATTATTTCATCTTTCTGACTCCCCCTCCCCATACATTATTTCATCTTCTGGACTCCCCCCCCCCCCCCATATATTATTTCATCTCACTGACTTCCCCCTCCCCATATATTATTTCATCTCACTTACTTCCCCCTCCCCATATATTATATCATCTTTCTGACTCCCCCATCCCCATATATTATTTCATGTTCCTGACTCCCCCCTCCTCATATATTATTTCATCTTCCTGACTCCCCCATCCTCGTATATTATTTCATCTTCCTGACTCCCCCTCCCCATACATTATTTCATCTTCCGGACTCCCCCCCCCATATATTATTTCATCTCACTGACTTCCCCCTCCCCATATATTATTTCATCTCACTGACTTCCCCCTCCCATATATTATTTCATCTCACTTACTTCCCCCTCCCCATATATTATTTCATCTTTCTGACTCCCCACTCCCCATATATTATTTCATCTCCCTGACTCCCCCCTCCCCATATATTATTTCATGTTCCTGACTCCCCCCTCATATATTATTTCATCTTCCTGACTCCCCCCTCCTCATATATTATTTCATCTTCCTGACTCCATCCCTCCCCATATATTTCATCTCCCTGTCTGCACCCCTCCCCATATATTACTGTTATCTCCATGACTCCCCCACCCTATTTATTTCATCTACCTGACTCCACCCCTCCCCATATATTATTTCATCTCCCTCACTCCCCCCTGCATATATTATTTGATCTCCCTGACTAGCTTTATTATTTCATCTTCCCTACTCCCCCCACCCCATATATTTCATCTTCCTGAATCCCCTTCCTCATATTATTTCATGTCCCTCACTCTCCCCACCCCATATGTTTCATCTTCCTACCCCCCACCCCATATATTTAATCTTCGTGACTCCCCCGACCCCATATATTTAATCTTCCTTACTCACCTGACTCCCCCTACACCATATATTTCATCTTCCTGAATCCCCCTCCTCATATTATTTCATGTCCCTCACTCCCCCCCACCCCATGTGTTTAATCTTCCTGACCCCCTCCCCATATATTTAATCTTCATGACTCCACCGACCCCATATATTTCATTTTCATGACTCCACCCACCCCATATATTTAGTCTTCCTTACTCCCCCACCCCATATATTTCATCTTCCATACTGCACCCCTCCCCATATATTTCATTTTCCTTACCTCCCCCCCCCCCCCCCGACCCCATATATTTCATCTTCCTTACTCCCCCATCCCATATAATTCATCTTCCTGACTCCCCCACCCCATATATTTCATCTTCCTTGCACCCCCTGCCCCATATATTTCATCTTCCATACTGCACCCCTCCCCATATATTTCATTCTTCCTTCCCCCCCCCCCCCCCCCCCCCCCCCCCCCCCCACCTCCCCCCCCCCCCCCACCCCCCCCCCCCCCCTCCCCCCCCCCCATATAATTCATCTTCCTGACTCCCCCACCCCATATATTTCATCTTCCCTACTCCCCCACGCCATATTTTCATCTTCCTTACTCCCTCCACCCCATACATTTCATCTTCCATACTGCACCTCTCCCCATATATTATTGTTATGTCCCCGACTTCCCCCTCCCCATATAGTATTTCATCTCCTTGACTCCCCCTCATCATATAGTATTTAATCTCCCTGACTTCCCCTCACCATATAGTATTTAATCTCCCTGACTCCCCCTCCCTATATAGTATTTCATTTTCCTGACTCCCCCTCCCTATATAGTATTTCATTTCCTGACTCCCCCTCCCTATATAGTATTTCATTTTCCTGACTCCCCCTCACCATATAATATTTAATCTCCCTGACTCCCCCTCCCTATATAGTATTTCATCTTCCTGACTCCCCTGACCATATAGTATTTCATCTCTCTGACTCCCCCTCCCCATATAGTATTTTATCTCCCTGACTCCCCCTCCCCATATAGTATTTCATTTTCCTGACTCCCCCTGACCATATAGTATTTAATCTTCTTGACTCCCCCTGACCATAATTATAGTATTTCATCTTCCTGACTCCCCCTCCCCATATAATATTTCATCTTCCTGACTCCCCATCACCGTATAGTATTTAGTCTCCCTGACTCCCCCTTACCATATGATATAGTATTTCATCTTCCTGACTCCCCCTCCCTATATAGTATTTCATCTTCCTGACTCCCCCTCACCGTATAGTATTTAGTCTCCCTGACTCCCCCTTACCATATGATATAGTATTTCATCTTACTGACTCCCCCTCACCATATAGTATTTCATCTTCCTGACTCCCCCTCCCCATATAGTATTTCATCTCCCCGACTCCCCTCCCCATATAGTATTTCATCTCCCTGACTACCCCTTCCCATATAGCATTTCATTTTCCTGACTCCCCCTCACCATATAGTATTTCATCTCCCTGACTACCCCTCACCATATAGCATTTCATTTCCCTGACTCCCCCTCCCCATATATTATTTCACCTCCCTGGCTCTACCCCTCCCCACATAGTATTTTATCTCCCTGGCTCTATCCCTCACCATATGGGGGCGGGATAGCCTAGTGGTTAGAACATTGAGCTCGCAATCTGACGACCCGGGTTCGATTCCCGTTCAAGGGGATATTTTCCCCTGGAGTTAACATCAGTAGTGCTGACTCCACTCTCCCCAAAAGTCCTTCGGATGAGACTATAAACTGAGGCCCGGTGTGCGAACGCATGCAGAACATCTTGCGCACACGTTAAATCCTGTTCCTCTTTTCGTAAGAGTAGGCCATTGTGTGCCGGTGGGAACAGATGACAAAATTTACAAAACTGCATACACACAGGGACTGGATGTAAAAAAGCGCATGAGTGCTTATTCCATTATCCTCGAAATAAAATTAAAAAATATATATATATACATTATATATATAATGTGTGTGCGTGTGTGTGTGACGTGCTACAACGGCACATCCCAAAAGTCGGAGGGGGAGTTTTCGCCTGCAGGCCGAAAAGACTGCGTGACCTATTTTTTTTTAGTGATTAATAATAATATTAATAATGTATGGAATTTATATAGTGCTGAATCTTGTAAAGCAACAAATCAAAGCGCTCAGATGATTTTTTTTGTTGATTTTTTTTTATGCGTGTGTATGCGGTTGTTAAAATTTTGTCATCTGTTCCCACCGGCACACAATAGCCTACTCTTTCGAACAGTGGAACAGGATTTAACGTGTGCGCAAGATGTTCTGCATGCGTTCGCACACGGGGCCTGTTTATAGTCTCATCCGAAGGACTTTTCATGTTTTTGCAGTTTTGGTTTCTTCAAACATCTAAAAATCATATTCCAAAGTATCAGACTCCAATTCAGTTTATAAAGTAGTTTAATTTATTATTTTATAGACATACTGTACCAAAATCCGACTCTTAAACCGCTGAAATTAGACAAATATTGTGGCCTTTGTTTCCTGGTGAAATGGCTGTTCCACCTACAACATGACACATCGTTGGAAAGCTCTGTTTCCCACCTTAAAGATCGTGGAAATTTCCAGCCATTCTACCGTAGTCCCATAGCGTAATCTGCTTCTAAATTTAGTACACAAACTCAATGAGAAGGCAGAATGTCCTCAATGAACGTAGCAACAGGTACCTGGTTAAATCAAGGGAAGTAAATCCAACAGGTTCTTTCACATCAACAAGACCGGCAGCGATCGTCGATCAAGAAACCATGGAAGCTGAAAAGAAGGCAGATCGTATAAAAGACCTTTTAAATGAAAGCATAGTTGTTGGTATGCCACCAATTGACGAAATAAAAGATTTAATCACCGAGTATTTCGCCACTGAAGGTGAAGAAATTGACATAGCAGCGATGACGAGGAGATGGATGACGAGCTGGGAACTTTTGAAAAACGACTAGGCCTGCCTAAAGCGTCTGATGAAACTCTCCACAAAGATGAACATTTAGAATTGGAGGAACTGTTTGAAGAAAAAGATGCTCCACTTGTTCACGTTGAAACGATTCAGGAAAATGCTGAACCAAGTACAAGTAGTGCTGACAGTGCTGGCACCTACCCTACTCTGGAAGAAGCAGCCAACTTTGCATGCAAGTGCTCCCAAATCAAGGTCGCTGCTGAAGAAGGGCTACCTCAACAACAGAGAAGAAGTGCTGTCATTGCAGCTGAGCACACAGGATATGACAAAAGGTGAGTTTACATTTTTCCATTTTATGTACACTCTGTGTGTGTGTGTGTGTGTGTGTGTATGTATGTGTGAAAGTCAACTCAAACTTCGATCTTTATTTCCAAATGGGACAATGTATTTTTATGTAATATCTGCTCTTTTTTTCCCCATAAGTCTGCACATGCATGTCTTCTAATCTATTTAATGACTGTCAACAATAAGTGATCAAAAATCATTTTTTGAATGAAGGTGCTGGTGAAGGTGGTGGTTGACCTTCAAGAAAATAATGTAACTAAAAAGCATGAACATGATGCTACAATTATAGTGTAGCTAAGATAACATTAAAACAACGAAGAAAAACTATTATTAATTAACCTATTCAAAAATGCCACAACTGTTCTAAGGTTAAAAGAAAAGTAACTTAATGATAAAGAAGTGTGTGTACAACATTTACATTATTTTTACAACTGTTATTTTCAGTAAAAAGTACTTGTCAAATGAATAAAAACTATAAATATACCAGTATATGATATTATGTCCAGAACAAAGTGAAATTGAAACATTCCTCATAAAGTGCTTTTTTTTAAGGAAATTCCAAATAAATAAAAGTCATGTTTCTACATTCTGATGTGTGTGTGTTGCTACTTTCACTACCACCATCATCATGACCACTTTCACAACCTTGGACAACATATCACACACACACAGTGACACACACACAGTGACACACACACACACACACACACACACACACACACACACACACACACACCAGACATCAAGAGTGTGCACTGACATTGTTTATTCTGGTTAGATACAGTATAATATTTTGCTGTTCTTATGGTATGAAGCAGTTTTATGATGTGTGATAGTGAGCAAAATTTGTCTTGTTGATATTAATAAGCATGCACTTTTTTTTCATCAGAGGAGCTGGACATGTTTGTCATGGGCATTTTTTGCTCAAACATGCATCAAGGCCCTACAACTGTGAGCAGCAAGAAGAAAGAGCAGAAGGAGCGAGTGTGGACTAGAACTGACTACTCACTGATGAACAGACTGGTCTGCAGAAAAACATTCTTCTTTCTTACAGGGTATGGTTGTGTTTATATTGTTTACATATATAATTACTGTATATTTTTATGACTCAGAATTAAATAAATGTCAGATTATTTTTCCTCCCTTGGGTACAGAGTAAGTACTCTCTCATCTTCAAGTGTTAAGATTTGACAGTTTCTGTTTCAGGTGTTTCAATTGTATTGCATATAGGTTATTTTTAAGGGTGGGGTGGGGGTTGAGTTGCTGATTGGCTTAATACTTTTATTCAGTGCTTTGATTTAGTTTCTTGTGTGTGTGTGTGTATGTGTGTGTGTGTGTGTTGTGGTGTGGTGTGTGTGTATGTGTGTGTGTTGTGGTTTGGTGTTTGTGTGTATAATACATATTTTCTAAACTTAAAAATATTTAACTTCTTGCCATGAAAATATAAATAGATCATTGTTCCTGAGGGGTGGCTGATTAGTTTTATTTAGTGCTTTGATTTAATTTCTGGTGTGTGTGTGTGTAATAATGTTATCTATATTGAAGGTTTTTTTTGCCATGAAAATAATATATATAAATCATAGCTCCTGCGTTAGATTTTTAATATTTGTGTTGAATCTATGTTTCATTATCTTTGCTCTGCCTGTTTCAGAGTTAAAGAAAGGAAGCTCAGGAACATCATGGATCGCTACAGGAAGAATGGTGCAAGTCCAAGGCAAAATAAACAAGGTGGCAGGAAGAACAACACCAGATTCCTGAGCTTTCATGACATCTCTAATGTGAAGACATTTATAAAAAACTATGCCGAGGAAAATGCCGCCAGCCTCTCAGGGAGAGTGCCAGGATATCACAGGGAGGACATTTTGCTGCTGCTGCTGCTGTCAAGTGCCCCCAAAAGCAAAGTTCACTGCGACTTCCTTGCCAGTGCTGCAGCTGCTGGTAAATTTACCTTTTTAAAGTTTAGTCTGTCATAAAACAAGGTACACACACTCACTCATTCACTCGCATGGATCTTTTTATAATTTTATAGGTGAAAAAACTTATACTGCTAAACTGTGAACAATTAATATATTTGAAAAAAATAAACAAGACCATTACATAATTTGCATATCTTTTTATATCTTTGTCTTAACCACTAGACTGCCTTACCCCGGAAGTTTTCCGGGGCTAAATGTGCACCCTATAACCCGGAAAATTTCCGGGGTGTCGAACCGAAGTAAACAAGCCCACTTCCTTGACTACAGTTAAATGGAAAGAACTCCAAAATTGGTGGAGATCACTCTCCTGTTGCTTGGCAACATCTAGCTGCAAAAATCGTGGCATAAACGATCGCTTTTTAGCTCATATCTTTTGTTTTTATGCATGACTGCTTAGGCAGTTCTTGTTCATAATGGCTGACACTTATTGTTGAAGGTATCAATAACTTAACACAGTGGAAAAAGTGGCAAATAAAACTTAAGATTTACCTGACAGTGATGAAAACGATCGTGTATGATTCAGGAGATCGTACATTAAAAATATAAAAAAAAGAGAGAGATTTGGCCTGGACTTATGTTTGACGTTATTGAGATGGGGGGTACTCAGAATGAAAGTGGTGATGAGGAAAGTGTATTTTTTGTCGATTTTTACATTTTAAATATATTTTCGCATTGAGATATCATGCTAACTAATTTGAGCTTGCCTCGAAGTAATCTACGATATATATATACTGTGACTATCAGGATTATTCATGTAGTAATTTCTGAGTAAGAGGGATATAAACATAGCAAGTGGTACATATGAATTTTACTCCCCGGCATATAGGGTGCACTTGCACTGGGCAGTTAAGAGGTTAATGAGGAAAAAAAATTGTGGTTTCAAATCACTGAGTGAATGAGGCTTCTGAAGAGTATAATGCTTTGTAATACACACTGAATCTCAGACATTCAAATAAAGACAGAAATGAAACAGTGCAATTAATGATTTTATTTCCTTTTTTATCCCCAAAGTTAGAATCACTAACTGTAATAGGGGATAACAATGATCACATAAAATTTCACCTTTGGTAAGAAATTTTTTTTTTTTTTTTTAAATTCCAAGGCTTTGCTATGAATAAGTTGTAAGAAAATAATTATGATGTGAAATCTTGTTGCATTGTGTTGTGTGCAAATTTTAATTTTACAACTTTGATAACTCAAACTTGCAAATTTATATTTTCAGGAGAGAGACCTGTTGCATTGTCAACCTTTCAGGAAGCTCTGGGCAAGCCTACCTCTCATTGTGGCTACCCACCCCATGACTGACCTCTGCTGGACCTGCCAGAAGAACAACTACACCATATACAGGAGTGTTAACATGACTATTGCTGATGTAACAGAGTGGAGATATTTGATCTGCCACAACTCTGTACAACTTCTCGGCTACACAGTATGAACAGGGAGGATGTGGCCTCTAAGAAAGAGGTTGCATAAATAATACATTTTACCACAAAGGTAAAGTGTATGCAACAGGTAGTTTTCAACCACCACCCAAGGAAACAAAGCGCTGCACAATTTACAGGTGTGTCCCAAAATAGGAACACATCACTCTGATCACATGGGAGGTAATCTACTTACCACACCATCACATCCACCCCCACTCAACTGTACCACATCCCGAGGTACAATTGTGAGCCACTGACTAGCATGTTTGATGCCATAGCCAGTGGGCTCCAAGTTCTTTCACTATCCTGGTCACAGCGCCAATTTGTAACAGAGTGGAGATATTTGATCTGCCATGACTCTGTACAACTTCTTGGTTATGACAGCACAGTATGAACAGGGAGGATGTGGCCTCTAAGAAAGAGGCTGCATAAATATTACCTTTTACCACAAGGGCAAAGTGTATGCAATGGGTAGTTTTCAACCACTACCCAAGGAAACAAAGCGCTGCACAATTTGCAGGTGTGTCCCAAAATAGGAACACATCGCTCTGATCATATGGGAGGTAATCTACTTACCACACCATCACACTGAAAAAAACATCATCATCACAGCACAGGGAGCGCATCTGAGTCGTGTGACAGAAGAGCGGCACCTGTACAAGACCATGACAGCAGAGTGCAAGGACACCATTCAGGCGCTAGGTGTTCAGGAGTGGGGGCAAAACCCAGAGTACAGCAGAAACATCTCGATGCACTACTCCTTTGACGTTGCGCAACAGGCCATCTCCCACACAGCCCATACCAGCCCGGCCCCATGTATTTTCTAACACCAAGAAAAGTGGGCATCTTTGGCGTGTGTTGCGAAGGACTGCCACAACAAATCGACTATTTAATTGATGAGGGAGCATCATCCAGCAAAGGCTCCAATGCTGTGGTGTCCTATCTGCACCACTTCTTCAAGACCTATGGTCTTGGAGAAGAACGTTGTGATCTACACTGTGACAACTGTTCCGGGCAAAATAAAAATAAATTTGTGCTGTGGTACTGTGCTTGGAGGGTGATGACAGGACGACACAAGTGCATTTCCTTGCATTTTATGCCACCAGGACATACCAAGTTTGCTCCTGACTGGTGCTTTGGGCTCCTGAAACGGGCATTCCGGAGGTCAGAAGTCCACTGCCTTCAGGATCTGAGTACTGCTGTGCACAACAGTACACCTGTACAAAGGGCCAACAGGGCGCAGATAGTCAGGGGTGAATCCCAGGACGCAAGGACGGAGGTGGAAACCTACGACTGGCAATCCTTCTTCGCCAATCACTTCCGTGCCTTTCAAGGAATAAAGAAGATTGCCCATTTCCGCTTTTCGTCCCAGGAACCTGGTGTCATGAAGTACAAGGAAACACTTGCTGACGCCGAGCAAACTTTCATCCTTGTTGCTGATGTGGAAGGAGCACTGGCAAATCTCCGCAGCTTGCCTGATGTCATTCCAGCACCTGACCTTTCTCTTGACAGGCAGAACTACCTGTATAAAAACATCAGGACTTTTGTGCAACCAGATGCACAGGATATTCTGACTCCACCACCTGCCAATGAGATGGAGCACTGATGGACAGAATTGTGAACTGTGCCTGGTGTTGTGTGTGAATTTTATGTTTGATGTGTGATTCCTTACTTTACTTACTTTTGTCTTCCGCTTATACTCGGAGGTGTCGCGGGGAGATATAGCTGTCTGTCGGCAGCAAGGCGTGTAGCCTGGAGGAGGGACATGCCGTGGGCTTTTAGGGTGTCGGCCACGGAATCATTCCATCTTCTTCTTGGTCGTCCTTTGGCTTTCCATCCTGAGTGCCGGGTGTTGTAGGCCCCGAAGAGCTGGCTGGTTGTGAGGCATCCGTGTCAGGTGTCCGAACCACTTGATCCTCTGCTGGTCGATGTGTTGTAGGACTGGTGTTGCACCTACCATGTCTCTGATGACTTCGTTTCTGATTTTGTCTCTTCGGGTCTTGTCGACTGCTCTTCTTAGGCATTTCATTTCACACGTGACTAGTTTACGTCTGAGGGCCTTTGTGAGGGGCCATGTCTGACACTGGTACGTGAGCGTTGGCAGGAAGATGGTGTTAATCAGTTTTGCCATTGTGTCCATGGGGATGCTGGGATGTTTCAGGAAAGGGGCGAGCTGGTAACTGACCGCATTAGCCTTCTGACATCTTGTTTCAATTTCATGGTCTAATCTTCCGTTCTCTGCAAATACACTGCCCAGATATTTAAATTCGCTGACTTGATTTAACTGGGATCCATTGATATTGATGTCCAGAGTGTGTGGTCTCCTGCTGACTGTCATGACCTCGGTCTTACTGACACTGATTTTCATGTCATAGGCCTGGCAGGTGCTATTGAGTTGATCTGTGTGCTCCTGGAGCTGTGCCTTCTTGCTATGTATTATTGCCTGATCATCAGCAAACATGAGTTCGTTGAGTGCCTCAGGATCTGGGTTGGCCTCCTTTGCAATCTGGTCCATGTAAATGACAAAGAGCATAGGGGAGAGGCAACAGCCCCGTCTCACCCCGGATGTAACTGGGAACCAGTCAGATGTTCCACTGGTCGTTTGGACTGCGCTCTTGCTGTTGGCATAGATAGCTCGGATGTTGTCCAGCAGCTGCCCCTTCACGCCATACTGCTCCAGCACCTTCCACAACTTGTCTCTGTTTACTCGGTCAAAAGCCTTCTCTTGATCTACAAAGATAAGGTGGAGATCTCGGTTGTGTTCGATCGCCTTCTCACACAGCTGTCTGAGAGCAAAGATTGCATCTGTGCACCCTCTTCCTTTCCTGAATCCAAACTGAGCATCACTAAGGAGATGTTCCGTTTTTGTTCTAGTGCGCTGGTCTAGGATCTTTGCATACATTTTCCCTACATGGCTGAGGAGTGATATGCCTCTGTAGTTACTGCAGTCTTTCTTGCTGCCCTTTTCTTCCAAATTGGCATACTATTGCATTCTGCCAGTCCTCTGGTACTTTCCTCTCCTCCCAAGCTTTTTTGAAGATGGTGGTGAGCCACATTATACCTGTTTCCCCACATGCATGGATGGCTTCAGTTGTTATGCCATCGTCACCTGCTGCTTTCCCTTTAGGGCTGGTCTTCACTGCTCTTCTGACTTCACTCTCCAAGATGGTAGGTTCTGAGTGGTCTGGGTAGTTGGGGGTGAACTGGAACTGGGTGTTCTGTGCCTGTTGTCCTGCAGGGTTGAGCAGTTTCTTGAAGTACTCTTTCCATCTTTTCACTATCTCTTCTTCCTCGTTCAGGCCTTGTCCTTTTGCATCGTTGATTACAGCGGGTGGGTCAAAGGGTTCGTCTCGCATTCTCATTGCTTTCACACTCTTGTAGAACTCTCTTGTGGAGGTTTTGCACTTTTCACTTAGCTCTTCTCCATATTTTCTCCATGAATTTTCCTTTGCTGTTCTGACTATTTTCTTGGTGTGTCTTCGTGCAATTCTGTACCTGATGTAGTCCTCTTCTTTCTTTGATTTAATCCAGGTCTTGTAAAGACTCTTCTTCTCTCTGATTGCTTCTTTCACTTCTTTGTTCCACCAAGCTGTTGCCTTTCGGTATTTTCCTCTAGTCTTCTTCACACCACATGCTTCTTCCAAAGAGTCCTGCACAGCGGTTTTAAAAGTGTGCCAGATTTGCTCTGCATCCAGTGATGTGGTGTCAACAGAGTCCAACTTTCTCTTTACAGTGTGCTCTATCTGAAACTTGACCTCCTCGTTCTGCAGCTTGTGCATATTAAGTCTTTCAGGCTGCTTTTTTCTGTTGGTGGTCCTCCTCTTTTTCTTGGTGGTTAGCGTTGTGATGACTGGCCTGTGGTCTGTGTCCAGGCCAGCGTTTGGGATAGCTCTTGAATCTGCAACTTTGTTCCGTATGCTGGATCTTGTTAACACAAAGTCGATTTGGGACGAGACGTTTATGTCATTCCATTTGTACCAGGTATAAATCTGAGTAGCTCAATGTTGGAAGAAGGTGTTGGTGATTATCAGGTCATGCTCCGCGCATAGTTCCAGTACCAGGTTGCCGTTGTAGTTGCATGGTGTTCTGCGGTCACTGTGTGGACCAAGATGTTTTGTCCATGGGGCTCTTCTCTCCCCAATCCGGCCGTTGAAGTCTCCCATGACATATAGATCTTCTTTGTCAGGGATACCGTTGATAACATCAGAGAGCTTTTCGAAGAACGAGTCCTTAACCTCATCTGAGTAGGAGTCATTGCAAGGTGCATAAACCTGTATGTAGTTAATAATTCTGTCGCCCTTCTAATGCTGATTTTAGTGATTCTTTCTGAAACATGCTCCGTACTCACTAGGCTCTTTGCCATATCTGGGTGTATGATGAAACCTACACCATGTGTTGCTCTCTGCTCTTTGCTCACTCCACTCCAAACCAGAACGAAGTTTGAGTGTATTTCCTTTGTACCTGTTCCTTTCAGTCTAGTGTCAGTGATACCCAGGATAGAGATCTTACGCTGGGTCATAAAGTCCACAAGCTCAGGTTCTTTGTTTGTCAAACCACAGATGTTCCAAGTCCCTATCTTGTCACAATTCCTTACTCGTTGTCCGTTTTTCTCGCCAAGTTGTTTACTGTTGAAATCAGTCCGTTTATATCTCCTTTTTTTCTTGAGTGGTTTATGAGCGGTCCTCGTTGTGGGAGGTGGTAACAGCTATGCTGGCAAACGGGGCTCTGGTGAAGCTGCGACGGGCCTAGCAAGCCGGCAGTGGATTTCATAAACCGCTCAAGATGTGTGATTCCAAATGGATTAAAATTTAAATGTGTTCAACACAAGACTGTTCTGGAGTTCAGGTATGACATTTTCCTATCCTTTTTTGTATTGCGTGATCATTATTTTTATATGATTTGTATCACATTGTTCAAATTTTCAGATATTTCATGCTTACCATTTAACCCCCCCTCCCCCTGTCCTAACCATATCAACATTTATGACAATATGAGATGTTTGAATAATTAAGAACTTCACTACCTGACAGTTACTTGTTTGCCCAGCTCAAAATAATTTTGAAAACTTTTTCTATACATTTTTTGTGATATTAACTGTCAGACATTCAATAGTTGTACTGAAAATAAGGCTTTCCTTAGCCTTCGAAGCTCAAACAAAATACAACCTGTAATTGGTGCGTTTTGTTTCGTTTTTCATGGTAACACGATTTGGCCTATTTTCGCTTGAAGTTAATGTCATAAAAAATATAAAATCAAGGAAAATAGGAAACATTCTTTCAAACTTATGTTTGGAGATCATAGAAGACTGCCAGCTTAATCTTTTCTCCAAGTTTCATTTAATTTAAAGCCCTGTTGCTAAGGCCTTTCTATCAAAACACTTGTACACAGTTGAAGAAACTTCAGATGCCATTTTCTCAAAATGGCCGCCCCACCACCCTGTCACTTTAATATAACTTTGCTTTTAGTCAACCTATAACAAAAACAAATACATCATTATAAACTTAATGATTGAAGTTTCTCACTGTATCAAAATCTAAAAAATGTTAAAAAGGCACTTAATGTACCTTTTGTGGGAGTGCATCACACACACACACACACACACACACACACACACACACACACAAACACACACGCACATATATATATATGAAATACATGGGGAGGGGGGAGACAGGGAGATGAAATACTATAAGAGGAGGGGGAGTAAGGGAGGTGATATATAATTTCACCTCCCTTACTCCCCTCCTCTTATAGTATTTCATCTCCCTGTCTCCCCCCTCCCCATGTATTTCATCTCCCTGTCTCCCCCCTCCCCATGTATTTCATTATTTCATCTCTCTGTCTCCCCCCTCCCCATGTATTATTTCATCTCCCTGACTCCCCATCCCCATATTTCATCTCCCTGACTCCAGCTCTCCCCATATATTTAATCTCCCTGACTCCTCCTCCCTATATATTTAATATTCTTGACTCCCCCCTCCCCATATATTTTCATCTCCTGACTCCCCATCCCATATATTTCATCTCCCTGACTCCACCCCTCCCCCTTCCCCATATATTTCATCTCCCTGACTCCACCCCTCCCCCTTCCCCATATATTTCATCTCCCTGACTCCACCCCTCCCCCATCCCCATATATTTCATCTCCCTGACTCCACCCCTCCCCATATATTTCATCTCCCTGACTCCACCCCTCCCCCTTCCCCATATATTTTCATCTCCCTGACTCCACCCCTCCCCCTTCCCCATATATTTCATCTCCCTGACTCCACCCCTCCCCCATCCCCATATATTTCATCTCCCTGACTCCACCCCTCCCCATATATTTCATCTCCCTGACTCCACCCCTCCCCCTTCCCCATATATTTCATCTCCCTGACTCCACCCCTCCCCCATCCCCATATATTTCGTCTCCCTGACTCCACCCCTCCCCCATCCCCATATATTTAATCTCCCTGACTCCACCCCTCCCCCATCCCCATATATTTCATCTCCCTGACTCCACCCCTCCCCCATCCCCATATATTTAATCTCCCTGACTCCACCCCTCCCCCATATATTTCATCTCTCTGACTCCACCCCTCCTCATGTATTTTATCTCCCAGACTTCCCCTCTTCATATAGTTTATTTTCCTGACTCCATTCTCCCTCCCCTTCTTTCTGCTGTACGTTATTTTGTCTCTGTAACCTCACTCACACACCCATTACACACTTCCCACCCCTCCACCCTCCTGTCCCAAAGTCAACCATACTTTGTATTATTACCCCTCCCCAATATGTTAGGTATCTTCTCTTCTGTGCACCCCCCCCCCCCCCCCCCCACACACACACACACACACACTACATTTATTCCTGACAACTCTCATTTCACACCCCTAAGTCAAGTCAAATTATTATTTCCAGATGGTTCATTTGTCTTCTCTCTCAAACATAAAAGATTTTATCTTCCTCACCCCTACCCCTCTCAATATGTTTCATCTCCCTTTGACCCCCTATGTTTATCTCCCTTGTGTCCCCTCACCTCACTTACATTTCATTAGTAACTATGGACACATCTTTTCAGACTGCTTTCCTACCCCCACTCTAATCTCCCCCCCCTTCCACACTCCCCCCCTCCCCACAACTCCTCCACCCCCTCTTTAAACCCCCCCAACCCAAAACAGAAACAACCGCACTAACAACCTACCCACCACATCATTTCTCTAGCCTACACCCTTTCCTCCAACTAGGTATTTCATTTGTTTTTTTACCTCATCTCTACCATTTCCTACATATATATATATATATATATATATATATATATGTATTTGTTTCACCTAACATCAAGAGTGACCCACATTTTCCTATCAGAGCCCATCCACCCTTTCAAATCGAACCAAAAAATAATCGCAGTAACCTCTCCCCTCCCTATTATTATAACATGATAGATTTATTTCATCTGACTCCCCTCTCCTCATATATTTCATCTTGACTCCCCTCTCATAATTATGTCATCTGACTCCCCTCTCCCCATTTATTTCATCTGACTTGCCTCCCCTCATATATTTCATCTGACTCCCCTCTCCCCATATATTTCATCTGACTTCCCTCTCCCCATATATTTCATCATACTTCCCTCTCCCCATATATTTCATCTGACTCCCCTCTCCCCATATATTTCATCTGACTTCCCTCTCCCCATATATTTCATCTGACTCCCCTCTCCCCATATATTTCATCTGCCTCCCATCTCATATATTTCAACTGACTTCCCTCTCCCCATATATTTCATCTGATTCCCCTCTCATTTATTTCATCTCACTCCCCTCTCCCCATATATTTCATCTGCCTCCTATCTCATATATTTCAACTGACTCCCCTCTCCTCATATATTTCATCTGATTCCCCTCTCCCCATTTATTTCATCTGACCCCCCTCTCCCCATATATTTCATCTGACTCCCCTTTTCCCATTTATTTCATCTGACCCCCCTCTCCCCATATATTTCATCTGACTCCCCTCTCCCCATATATTTCATCTGACTCCCCTCTCCCCATATATTTCATCTGACTCCCCTCTCCCCATACACTTTATCTCCCTGGCTCTATCCTCACCCAATGTATTTAATCTCCCTGACTCTCCCTCCTTGCCTCATATTTCATCTTCCTGGATCTCCCCAGATAATGATTTCATCATCATTCCTTTTTTATTTATGTGTGTGTGTGGACAGCCATACTGAACTACTTGGCACCAACATCCCGGCAATCGCAGGAATTGATCAGAGAAGTGGAGCGCACATGTCTGGATCCTGACCTGAAGATCAGAAAGCAATGGAAGCTGAACACAGTTCACTCTGTCAACCCTTCTCTCACTGTAGAGACCAGATACAGGTGAGATGATCTTCAGTGAAAGGGTGTGTTTTGTTGCCTTTTTCTTGGAAGGGAAAATGATGTGTAATGTGTTTGAATTGTGTGAGTAGTGTTCATGTGTATGTGTGTGTGTGTGTGGTTTGTTTGATATTTATATGTTATACATACATGCAGGTTGATTGATTGTTCTGTAGGGAGAAGCGGGCAGAAATGAAGGAGCAGGGTGGGGCCCGTCTGCAGCAAGAATTGCTGGGGTTCTACATCTGCAGGGACAGAAGTCTGGCCACCGAGATCTCCAAGACTGGGATTAAAGCCAACCCGTATGTCAGCGGGAGTCTGGGTGAGATTCGCACTTACTAGACTAACCATGACATGAACAATGGTGGTGGTTGTTGTGGATGTTTGTGTGTGTGTGTGTGTGTGTGTGTGTGTGTGTGAGTGTGTGTGTTTCAGGGTTGGGGTGGAGAAAGTTGGCTAGTTCACCGGAAAGCAGTGACCCTGGAGGGAAGTGCCCTAATATGAAGGAGGTGGGGTTGGTGGGGGATTTGAGTCAATTCACAAAAGAGAGAATTAGAACACCTCGCAGTGGAGCAACAAAATCTGGATAAATGCTTGCTTTTGTTAAATAACACATTCTTGATTGTTCATGTATTAGTGAAAACAATGAACATTCAGTATTGATCATTGGTTCAAGTGAGTTGTTCATGTATTAGTGAAAACAATGAACATTCAGTATCGATCATTGGTTGAAGTGAGCAGAAGCAAAGAAGAAACCATTCCAAATACATAAAACACCAAAAACCCAAACAAAAGCATCCCCTCCCCCAACACCCCCCCTCCCCCAAAGAATAGGAAAGTGAAAGAAAAAGTAAGCAAAATCAACTGACAGAAAAACTTTACATCCCATGCACTCACAGACACACACATACAGACGCAGACGCACAGACAATCACACACACACACACACACACACACACACACGCACACTGGTCTACATTCTACGTCTTAGACAAAGATCAGCATGCATTCCTTTGTGACATTCATTCATTCAGGGTTTGTTTCTTTTTTCCTTTTTTTCCCTTTTGTTTCTAGCTGGACTTGTCTAGAGTAAATGTACAGTGAACCTTGGTGAAAAAGTTCAAGAAAAATGTGATCAGGATGGCTACCGTGAACTTGGATCAAACGGCACATGAAGACCTCCAAAGCATTCACAGGGATACAACTGGATGCTGACAACTGACCAAGTCCTCCAGAGGGAATACTTTTCATATGTTTTGGATGACACAGGAGAATCAAAGTCTTCAGTTTAGGAACTGGAAGTTGGGTAAGGTTGGTTGAGCCACTCTGGCGTAGTTCTATAACATCAGTTGTGTGTTGTCTTACTGTGGCTGCAATATAGAACTTTGTGCCTTGTATGCAGGTGACCCCAGGCATGGTGTGTACCTATTCAGGTACCTGGATGTGGCACTGCTGTCGCAAAGGGACTGCAGGAATACTTGTATTCTGGTTTTTAAGGTATGCTGTGTGTCAAGTGTTGTTACCAAGCTATGATAACAATACTCGATCATGTTTAGGACCCGGATGTCCAAACTAAATTTTATTACTGAGATACAATAACAATACTAGAGAGGAATAAGTGAAAGGTTTGCACAAAACTTGTGAGCTCATAGAATTGATAGTCAAGAACTACCTGCTCCCCCCCCCCCCCCCCCCCCCCCCCCCCCCCCCCCAACTTCCCATGATTATTTTATTTTTACTTTTTTGGTTATAAATGAAGCAAAACACCTTTTGAAAAGGTTATAACTTCTCCGGTAAAGTGTTGTGAATTCTCTGTATGAGTGGATTATTTTTATCCTATGACACTTTGACTATCCACACATGCACACATGCACAACATGCACACATATACATACTCAGAGAAACACACACACATGTACACACAGAGAAACTTACACACACATGCACACACCACACACACACACACACACACAACACACACACGCACCACACACGCACCACATCACATCACACCACACCACACCACACCACACCACACCACACCACAACACACACACACACACACACATCACACACTCACACACACTCACACACACACACACAACACACACACACACACACACACACACACACACACAACATTGACATTCAGAGTTGTGGGATACTTTTACACTTTAGCTTGTATTCTGTAAACTCTGAATATTGCTGGCGCTGACATATTTTTTAGGTTCTTGTTGATATGTTTTATTCAGATGTGCAGTGTCTACAGGTAGTGTCATTTTGATTACAGCTTTGCAACCTGTTATGTTATTAGTCTTTGATAAAGCTTTAGCAGTTTGTTTTCTCTATCTGACATGTCAGTGATTCTCTCTTTGTCTCTTTCTTCATACATACATATTTGTTATGTATGTTAGGTTCTCCAAGGCCGTATCAAGCAAGTACCCTTTACAGAAATGGGTTCCTCAAGGAGTGTTCCGAAAGAGCCTACCCCAAACTTCGACTGTCATCTGAGTCAGTCTGCACCTCGAAATGATGAAAACATCTTTTTGATGTGCAACAAGGCACAGGTATAAAGTCTTCTTTTCTTTCGTTTTTTTTTTCTTTTTGTATTATAGTTTTTGTCTAGGTTACTTCTTTCGTTTGATTAGTTAATTTACGTGGCATGACATTCTGTGTGAGTGTGTGCATGTGTGAGTGTATGTGTGTGCGCGCGCACACACATGTATGTTTGTGTGCGTGCATGTGTGCGTGCATGCATGCATGTGTGTGCACATGCATGTTTGTGTCATGTTTGTGTGTGATTGTGTGTGCATATGAGTGTGCATGTGTGTGTGTTCATGTGTTTGTGTGGAAACATTTCTGGACATAATTAAGCACAGACAGAGATAGTTGGTCATGCAAATGGAAACACACAGACCAATCTGATGAGACCGTTCTCCAAGGTAAAGTTGAGCACATTAGGAAAAGAAGCAGGCCACCAACATCCTACATTGCCAACATCGTTGAGGCGGTTGGTCTGGAGGGCAGTGCCACCAGGGTTCGCCATATTTCTCTGTCTCTGCTGAGTTCCTCAATCTCCTGTAGCCCTTCCAGGCCACTGATCCTGTTAATTCATAATACATAAAAACAAACAAACCTACCAATAGACAAACAAACAAAAAAGCCTTTGTGAGATGTTCAACAAATGTGTGTTGAGGATTGTTATGAAGATGACTAAACATCAGGATGGAAAATATGGAATCTGACAGTGACTGACATTGGTTCCTGAAGTCATGCACATTGCTGAAAATTCAGTCTGTATGGCTTTTCTTTCATTATTGTTGTTTGTTTGAAGAACTAGTGTTTATGCATTGCCAAGTATATATGCATATATGTTCTGGAGGGAGGAGGGGGTCAGTTTTTGGGAGGTAAAGGGGAGAAGAAGGGTTCAGTCTTGGGGGGAAAGAGGAAAGGGTCGTCTTTGGGAGGTAGAAGAGGAGAAGGGTCATTTATTTTTTTTTTTTTCTTTTTTGCTGCCCCCTGGTGCTTTCCTCACCACTCATTCCAATCTCTTTGCCCTCCCAAACCCCCCAAATTGTTTTGTCACATCCCAGGATGGAAGTACACGGGGGAACCCCCATCAGTTACCCACAATTGGGCCCCCAGCCACAGGGGCCCTGTTACGTTTGGGGTTTCTTACAAACCCCCCTCTGAGACATTTAGCTCAGTTGTAGAGCCAGACTGGTTTAGTCCCCCACCTGGGGGGGCGACCACCAAAAACGTTTTCAAATCCCTTTCCCCCCCTTGAACCCCCAAACCCCCCAAAGGCTTTGACATAACTATACAAGCACAGAATTGTGGGAAAACCAAATCTGATGTCTTATGGCCAGAACAACGGGTCCACCGTTTGAGAGAATTTTTCTATTGCATGAGTCAGTGTTGATGGGATGAGTAATGTGTGTTGGGGAAAGTGCCTGTCCCCGGAGACTACTTGATAGGGCTCTCCTCGCCCCTCCTATTGTAATGAACCCCCGGGCGTCGCCAGGGCTAGAAATTTCCCGGACTTTTGCGGGGTTTTTGGTTGGAAATTTGACAATACTTTCGATTTTTTTCCATAATGATAATAAAAATTTAATAAAGGGAAAACTTATATAGCGTATATCTTGAAAAAGACAATCAAGCGATGCATTAAACCCAAATCTTACACAGTCATAAAACCCAAAAGACAAAAATCAATATTTTTTTCAAATATTACAAACAGGGTACGCTGCAGCCAAATTTGAAATAAAATTGCAATAGTCAATGTTTTTAAAAAACCAAAAAAAAGCACACACACACCTCACCTACACGGTTTTTATCTTTTCAGGGGATGGGACATGGGTTAAGGGAAGGGGGGGATAGTTTGTATGAAACATATGTGGAGAAGTTTTTGACGTGTGGCCCCGTCTTTCCAATGACCCCAGCATACTCACCAGGATAGGACCCCAGCGAGTAAAAAAAAAACCATGACCTTATGGGATTGGATCCTGAAACCCTTCTAGTTTGTAACCCAAGACCTACCCCACCGCGAAAAGGAGTGGTACTGGGATTTTTCTGTGCTCATAAAATTTTTTTAATTCATTCATTCAATCTTCATTCATATTTCTTTCCTTCATTCGTCGTCTTTTTTTTCGTTTATTAGACGTTTTTGTTTTCAAATTTACAATAGGCATCTGCTTTGGGAAAAAAAAAAATATTTTATGCAAAATCAGTACAACCCCAAAGGTATTGCCCGAAAATCCACCTAAAAATGCTTGCCAATACTTTGTTTCCCCCTTTCATGAGCCCGATTTTACCAATAAAGAATTTAGGGGGTAAAAAAGGATACCCCAAAGGGGGGCCTCGCCCTTTGCTTGGTGATGAAGAGTCGTCTGCTAAAATTCCGATCAGGACACAAAAAACCAACCAGAAGAAGCTTGCACTGCCCTAGGGGGTGTTCAGTCATGCTGGGGGACCGCCTGCTATTCCCAAGCTCCCCCTGGCGTGGTCATAGTTGTCGAGAAGGAGACAGAGTAAAATGCCTGTAAAGGGGGGGAAATAGATACCCCCAAAGTCACAACAGCCCTTTTAAAAACCCAACAGACCTGATAAGATTTCAAAAATTAACTCCCTTTTTAAAAATTTTGAACTGACATTCATTTTCATTTCATTCATAACTTTGAATTTTTTAAAAAAAAAATCATCTCCTTTGAATGAGAATTATTAATGAAAACTGAAAAAATTCTCTAAAAAATAATCTGTTAAATTTTCAATAAAAAGTTGATGATGAACAGATTTGAAATGAAACAGCGCAGCACTACAGAAATATGGGCCTGTGGAAATGCAAGGAGATTTCCCAAAAGGGCCTCTCCAGGAAGGAAAAAAAAACCACTAAAAAAAACATCTGAACAACAGAAATCCAATCGCGGGGAAAAAAACCCCAGAAAGAAAGAAATCATAAGTGGACATGTCTATTTTAATTTGAATATAGTTTATTTTATTCTGTATCTACATATACCTTGGTATTGTCAAGTTTATTGTATCAGGCAGGTGGAAGGGTTTTTTTTTTTTATTCCCGGGCGGAGTCTGAGGTTCACCAATGGTCAGATTTTGTTACTGCAACTTTTCCCCACTGTAAAGCACTCAACTTGGGAGATGATGTCTAAAGTAAACTCAACCCCAATGTGCATTTTTTTAAAAAATTTTTCTTATTTTTCCCCTACGGGCATAATGGACTTCTTCCCAAAAGGGTGGAAACTTTTTTAAGTGTTCTGTGCATTTCTACTTGGGACCTCAGCTTATTGTCACATGGACTATTGGGGAGTGGAGTGGACTGATGTGAACTCAAGGGAAAGTCCCCTTGAATGGGAGTTTTGGGGGGAGCGAATCAGGATCATAGATCATATCTCGGCACTCAACCTGGGCTGTTTTGCTTTTCCAAAGGGAAAAAATAGGAATTGGGCATTTTTAATTTTCTTTTTTCTCTCTCTCTTCCTCCGAAAAGAAAATGTTTTCGGTCTTTGTTTCCCTACATTTCATTTGAGAACATCTGATTGCTGAACTTTTTAGTGTTAAAAGAAGTGTAATTAATATGTCGCCAACTTCTTCTTCTTCTCCTCCCCTCCTTCTTCTTCTTTGTCTCGTCTTTTCATCTTCTTCTCTTCTTTTTCTTTTTTGAACGCTCGCAATTTTTTGTTGTTTTATTGAGAAAAAAAGCATTACCTGCCGTTAAGCCCCTGAAAAACGGCCCATTACACCCACTTCGGCATGGAAGAAAATTTTTTTAAGTCTTTCGGGGAAAAAAGGGGGGAAAGGGCCCAAAGATGGCAGAAAATAGACAAAAAGGGAAGTGACAAGAAGAAAGGAGAAAGGGCAGAAACAAAACGAGGGGACAGAAAGAGGGAATTTCCCCAAGTACAGATTTCCAAAAGGGGGGGGATGGTGCGTGATTTGACTTAAGAAAAAAAAAGCTTGCGTTCTGAGAATACTTTAAAAATTGTACGTACTGCATATGTTTCAAAGAATAACTATGCTATTGGGCCGTGGAAAACGATTCCTGAATATGAAGTTTTTGGGTATGTTGTGTTTGTGTACATTTTCCTTGTGGTGTGTTTTGTGTCAATTGTGTTTTTTTTGTGTGTTTCGATTTTTGGGGCGGCAAAAAAAAAGAAGAAGCTGTCCCTGGGAGCACAAGCCCCCCAAACAAAGAGGACATCGACTCCCGTTTTCCAGTTTGAAGAGCCTCAGGATTTTGTGTTTCTTCTGTGATGACATGGGAAAATCAGCAGCAGTACTTCAGGTACCCCCTGCAGAATCGTGTAAAGTGAGCCACCAAAAGAGTCCATGCGGGGTTTGATGGGGGGGGCCCCTGGGGTGGCAGTGAAGGGGAAACCCAGGAGGGGCCTCTGGGGGGGACTAGGGGGGCAGCTCGCCCGCTGTCCTTGCTTGGCCTTCTACACTGGACAGAAGCCCTTCTTCAGCCTAGCCTGAATCCTCAGGTGGCTCTGGTGGATTTGTTTAAGGTGAATTTTACAAGGCTGTTCAGTGTTATCGTCTCGTGGTACGTTTATTAGTGCGCAGCTTTGTTATATTTCTGCACCTATCTTAAAAACCCATTTTTTCCATATCGATCTTCATGACTTTTTGTGTGTATTATATTGAAATGGGGATGAGGGGATGATCCTTGTCAAGTCCTTTTGAATGTTAAAGAATTCCATTTTTGTTTGCCCCATCGATGGGCCCCTTTTGGTCTTATAAAGTGAGGAAATTAGGAAATAGACATTTTTTTGAAAACCCCCATTTTAAACATTGTGTCTGAAAGATGCTAGTCAATAACACTGTCAAATGACTTTGCTGCAGTCTTTTCGTAATATTAAGTTCTTCATTTGTACTTTTCACCAAGGCTTCAGTAATGTTTTGGAGCTCAGATACGTCATTCGTCTGTTTATTATGTAGTCTGCCTGACAGTCTGATAGTATAGACTCTACTTTTTTTTCATTCTGTTTTTTCATGATCAGCAGGATCTTGCTTGCATTAGAGATAAGGGCTATTGTCCTGTACCTAATGCTGTCTTTTATGTATAATGTTCGTTCTTGTGGAGCGTGACACATTCTTCATGTGACTTCTAGATTTTACAACATAGGTAATGCATGGCTCTTAGCCCACATCCTTAGTGCTTCAGCAGTTCTCCTGGAATGTTTTTTGAAGCCTGGTGACTTTTGTGTTCGTGTTTTGAGGGCTGTCTCATCTTCACAAATGAGGGTTCTAGCTCAAAGGGGAGTTTTTGTGTCAAAATTTAAATCTTTATCATTTTGAGGTATATGTCTTCTTGCCTTTGAAAATTTTGTGTGTTTTATTCCATTTTTTTAGAATGTCTTCTGGTGATTGAGGGCGTTCTCCCTGAGGTTTTGGTGACACATTGATTTTTGGCTTAAAACTTCTTTTTTGCTTGACTGTCTATCTGTTGAAAGAGTTCTTTGATTGTCCTATTTCTTTGGGGTCATGTATCTGGTGCACTCTTGTTCCAGCCAGTTTTCTTGTCTCTTCGAATCCATGTGCAAAAAAGAGGGGAAAAAAAAAGACTTTGGTATAGTTTAAAAAAAAAGAAAATTGCTCTAAGTGTGGTGTGTAGGGAGGGGAGAGAAAAGGGAAAAGGGAGAGAGAGAGAGAGAGAGAGAGGGGGTGGGCAGTTTTATTATTATTATTTTTATTGTTTTATTAAAAATTATCAACACTGGTTTCTATTTGGGTTTCAGGCATCAAAGGTCGGGCTGATTTTGAAACTGTAAAAATCTCCCAAAGGTAATTGCCCTGAAGATGATAGAGGGGGGAAAGAGCAGGCAGTGAGAAGACCCAGACATCAAATGCAGGGGCACAGCAGAACACGATGTTTTTGGGGAATCCACAAAAAACCCCCACAGGTCTCTCCATTCTCTCTGAAAACCCAGGGGGTCACCATTAAAAGGGGAAGAGAAGCAGCCAGTGGAAATGTTCATAAAGATGGGGGGAAAATGGCAGTGGTAAAAGCACAAGGAAACCAGCCAAGGGTAATGGGGTTTTGGAAGAAATACGAAAACCAGTCTAAAGATGAATTTTTCTTCCAATAGAAACATACAAACCCCAAGGAGGGTGCTTGTAAAAATAGCTGGGGGAAAAGTGAAGATCGACTTTGCAAACCCATCCGTGTTTGAGTGACAAAAGGAAAGTGAGTAAAAAGGAATCTTCAAAGAAAAACCCTGTCCTGTCCTCTCATTGAAACTGAGCTTAGCAACAAACCCATCAGTGACCGAGTAAAAAATGTGGAAAGTGATCATGGTGAGGGAAGAACAGACCTGCAAGCTTTATCTGCTGGTTAAGGAAGAAGAGATGACCAACAACAGACCCAAAGGGGTAGTTCAATCGGGAATGCCCCAGACCTTCAGTGGGGACCCCCTGCATTGCCAGATCTAAAGCATGTGCAAGCCTCTGGTTAAAGGGGGTATTCCCACAGCTTCTGGGTGGAAAAAAGTGGGGCATCACATCAGAAAGGGGGCGTTAAGTAGGGCAGATATAAAACCATCATCCAAAGTCTTTTTCCCCTTTGGGAGCCTGGCCGTTTTCCACGCCCAAAGGCCTGCCTTTTCTGTGTGCTCAAAAGGCAGCCCAAGCAGAACGGGGCACGCGGAAAAAAGCAGCCAGGCTCAGCAATCAGCAGAAGAGACATTACGCAAAAGGAAAAATGTGGAAAAGATAAAAAAGGGGAAATTCGAAAATTCAGTCAACATGTGCAAAACCCTCAGAACAAATGTAAGCAGTGAACTAAACTCGTCCTCTAAAACGGCTCTGTGTGTATGTTAATTCAAGGGGTTCTAGGGAAAGGGGGAAAGAAGCATCATTGTTTGACTCAGGCTTTGGTTTGGTATCAATGAATTAACATTTGCATCAATTGAAAAAGACGTTCCAAAAAGGGAATTCATCTGAAATTTACTCAGTTCGCAGTTAAGTTTTCCCCCAACAAAACATCCCCAATTAGTACCGGAAAAGGAAAACCCCAGGGGAAAATGCATCTCCACTTTTTCTTCAGAAGTAGCAGGTTTTAGTAATGCATCACCCAGAATTTTGTTGCAAGTGTTGAACGAGAAAGGGGAAAACAAGAGCAAGTAGCACCTCAGCTGTAAAGAAGGGAGCTTCTTTTTTACAAATTCCCACCCACTCTAAAAAACTATGTTCTTGATTAGAGAACAAAACCCAGAATCTGTGGTCTCCAAAGCATATTTGACAGTAAACCTGTACCATGGGCAGCAGAGTGATACCAAAGTGAAATGCCCCCTCATGTTTAAAGAAACTAGCTCAGAGATTAAAAAGGTGTCTGGAATTTCCTCTCGCACTCAGATTGCTCCCTGTTAGCTTGGGGGTTCGTTTCCCCCAGAGCCGTGAACATCAAAAAGAAAGTATGGGAGCTGGTGCTCAGGGTCCTCCTCTGGATTTTTCTTTTAAGCAGGTGGAAGGGGAAATGGATTCTTGTAAAACCCAGCTTGAAACGACCTCTTCAGTAGTAGAAATTGGACTTTTTTGACGTGTCAAAAAAAGACATTGGCCAAGTGAAAAAGCAACCCCACATTGTGGTTTTCCTGTTTGGTTTTGGTGGCTTACAGAAGGGAGGGGAACCCCTTACATGCACGAAAGTAAAGGGAAAACTTTGAAAATGCAGATGTATTCTGTGGCCAAACCCAGCATCTGAAAAGGTGCATGCTATGTCCATTGGGGAAGGTGAATACGCTGCTCCTGACGTAAAACGTCTGCCCTGCCTGGGGGCATAAAAAAGCTGAATCAGAGAATTCGTCCAAAGATGACAGGACTATGTAGAGTACAGAACCAAAAACCAAACCCCGGCTTTCAGTTCTTACAAAGAAGGGATTTTGTAGGTCCCCTTAATCCCTCCGCACAGTAAAAAAAAGGGGAATTAAACTGAAACTTTTTCATTTTTAAAAGGGCACGAAAAAACGGATGCTACGGGAAAATGAAAAGAGCAGACGGGTCCCATCAGTCTTTGAAAGTAGTGGTTTTGGGAAAAAAATTGATGGAATTTTCTGAGATTGTATGAAGAGGATGGAAAGAGATAAAATGTTGGGTTGCCCAATTCCAGTTTGAGGGGTAAGGGGCCCAAAAAAAAAAGAATATAGGAGAGAGAAAAAAAAACAGGCAGTGTTCTTTAAAGGGAGCGCTAGGGAAAAACCCAGAAAAAACTTTAGTAGTAAAAAATGGGCCCTCCCTTTCAGCAAGTGGTTTGAACAACCCCCTTTATTGGGGGTTGGAAAGACAGTGATCCCAAGTGACAAATTCGGGTCGTTACTTAATCCCCTCCAGTCTGCTTTCTGACTGAGGTATCCCCCCCGTTATCCACACCTATGGAGTGAACAAGGTTTACCCCAAAGGGTTCCCGTGCGATGAAGTATCCGGGGTTTAGCTTCCCAAGACGCCAGCCCCAGATCACACTGCGTCTGTAACTCCCCGTTCTGTGGTGATTTCAGAACCCACGTCCAGCTAAACCGGGAGGCAGCTGTACCTTTTGTTCCACCCACGTGTCACCATTTACTCAAAAACCCGCCTTCCCTTTTACTTCAGTTCCTTCCTTCATCTCCTATCAGTTACCACATGCAGTGATGAAGTTCTTCAGTGCAGGCTTAGCCCCCCCAATCATCAGTGAAACCCAAATAGGGGTGTGTTACTGCTCAGACTCCCCTTGGGCAGCGCTTTCCCCCTTGCAAACCATGCTCGCAGTGGGCTTCCTGGTTCTAGTTCACAGAAAAACACAAAGTTCTGGTGAAGAAAGCAGACTGTTTGGTGCAAAGGCAGGATTGATTGAAAAGGGTTTTCCCAAGGAGAGGGAGCGAAAGAAAAACCTCCTAAAAAGGATGTATTGATGGGTTTAGTGTATCATCGATAAGAAGAAAGGGGATCAATAATGGGTTTGGAACCGAAGTAAAAAAGCAAAGTTTTAGTTCATGGAGTCCTTGAAGTACAAGAAAACACATTGAATAAAAAACAAAGTGGAGTCTTTCCATAAAATCAAAAGGAGGGGTCCATGGACTCGGGAGAGAGGGAAATTCCAGTAAAAAACAGCAGGGAAAAGTGCTGTCAGTCAGAGGAGTCAAAAAGACTTCTTCTCTCAGTAAAAAATGGTGGGAAGAGTGTTTTGAATTAAGAGACACGGAAAAAAAGATTTGCATCTGAAAAGGAGCCAGTTCAGGGGGGGGCCCCAAAACTTTTCTAAAAGCAAAAAAAACCCAAAAAAAGACATAAAAGTGAGCTTTCTGGATATCTTCAAAAAGGTATAAAAAAAAAACAGGGGCCTCTCAGAAAAAGTGTTTATTTTTTCTGGACCGGGGTTTGATGATTCACCAGAATCTGCGAAAGATGCAGCCAAAAGAGTGGTATGAGAAATCCCGGATTCAGGCAAAAGCAACGGATCCTTGCCATTGCAAAACGATCGATATCAAGAAAGATTCTAAAGAAATTGACCCTGAACAAAAAAATGTTGAAAGCGTACCTGTTACAAGGGCAAAATTGTTGTTTATGACCCAACTAGTATCGTTCCAATTCCAAATCTGCAAGACCACTTTTCAGACAGTAGGAAAAGATTTCATTCCAGGGGGATCAGGGGTTTTTTTTGCACAGCAGAGTGTATTTTGAAAAAGTGGTGAGTGAGACATAAAGACTATTGACCCCTTAGAAAAGGTATACAATTTAAAAGTCTGGGGGACCGTTTTTAAACGAATTTCAGTTCATATGAAAACGGGTCATCGTTCAAAAACTACGAAAAACCCTCCATCAATGAAAAGCCTTCAGCTGAACCGAAGGCCCTTTAGTCGAAAGAGTGAAGCTGAAAAAGCAAAAACCCCCTTTTACAGAAAAACCCCCTGGAATTCCCGTTATTGCTAAGGAAATGTAATGCAAAAACTACAGGAAGAAGAAGGTGAAGTAAAGAAGGTGAAATAGTTGATACCCTACCCCTCTTACAGCTGACCTATTGACAGCAGGAAATGGGTCTTACCTGAATCAGGCATGGTCCATCGAGCAGAAACTGCTCAAGACGTTTTTTAGATCAAAATTTTTATTAACAAAAAGAGAAAAGACAAGAACAAAACGAGTCAAACAGAAAAAAGTTGTGGGGCGTGCAGGACAAGTCAAACCCTATTTAAAAACCAGTTCCTCTCCACTGTCCTCTGTGGGGAAGGGGCGCAAGCAGGCAGCAGAAGATGGTGGGCCAGTCTGTTTCATCAGGTATTAACAGGAAAGTGTGCAGTGTTGATCAGCATCAAGGAAGTTCAGAAAGGACAGTTAGCAGTACCAGCATTCCTCAAAAACCAAAACATACAGCTGAAGGCAGTCAGATGTCAAATGCTCTAGGTGCTTCTAGCATGGCTGCTGTCACAGAAGAAGAAATCAACAAGCTGAAGGAAATTGTGTGTCAGCTGACTTCTTTACCTGTTAAAGATGCCAGTGATAAACCGTCTACAAGTGTAAGTGCAAACAGTAGACCATCTACAAGTGTAAGCGCAAACGTGGACCAATCAGTACCCACATGGGTAGAGTGAACAAAAGCAGGCCCCTACCCTCAAGGTGAAGAACACCCAAGAAGATAGATTTGAAATGCAGAGAAGCAAGCCAAAAGGAGGGGGATCGACTGGGAGAGATTGGAGTTTATTTTTAACCTCTTCAAGACCCAGTTACAAAAGGTTATTTACCAGTTCTTCAGAGAAAAGAAACTACTATGGCGATGTGATTGAGCCACCAGTGTATGCCAGCAGTCAAGAATCTGTGCAAGGGCAGCATGTCCCTTGTTCAACAGAGGACTCTTTTCCAGGACCCCATGCACGGTCACAGTTTGCTTCAGACCCAAAGCTGAACGTGAGAACAAAGCCTGGTGCAGGTGCAGTTTCACCTCTCTCTGGGGTTGCTGCTTCACAGCAAGCTCCTTTTGTGTGTGCCAGTAACTCCGGGCAAAAAGAATTGGGTGAAAAATCAAAGACTGCTAGTGAGAGGTCCATTACTTTAAAATTACAGTGGATTTACCTTTAAACATACCCGGGCAGTTGAAATCAAGTCCAATGGAAAGAGCGCAGTCTTGTTCTTTACCAGCAACTCACTTGTGATTTCAAAAAAAACTTTGAAAAATTTTCTGCTTGAAAAAATTTCCCGGTGAAAACCCCGATTCATTTTTGAAAATTTTATGGATTTCGACTATACGATGTGAGCACTTTGAGCCATAAAGGTGAAAAACCACATTCTATCTAAAGTTTTTAAGATTTTGGCGACCCCTCAGGTTTCTGTTTTTACCCGTGTACACCTCCCCCATATCTGGCTGCCCCCAAACCTCTCTTGGATGAGTTTGCCCTTGATCGATTGAGTTTATACGTTTGGGGGGGGTTGGGATTGTTGAGGGGAAAAAGAAATTGGATGCCTGCCGGTTTTTGGGTTGTTGTCCCAAAATATTGGCCCCGGAGTTGTTTTGCCAAGATGCTTGTTGTTTTTAATAAAAACCATGGGTGCGGTGGTTGGAGGGGAGCTCTTTTAAAGAATAAGCAGAAATTTTTTTTGATTGAAAGGACCGGGGTTTCCGAATGGTTTTACTGGTTTTTGGGGTTGGTTTTTAGGTATTTTTGGAAAAATTGGGAAAGCCTTGAAAAATTGGCAAGGTGTTGGGAAGGGTTTGGATTTTGAAAAGGAACAGCTTCAGAGATGCTCAGTCCCCTTACACGTAGCTTTTTACAGGGGCCCGTTTTTGAAGGCTTTAAAGAAAGTACAAGGGTTGCGATCCGATTTCAGCTCATTTCAAACAAGGTTTTGGGTGAGAAAATGTTTAAAAAGTTTTTTTCCGGAACCGGATCCCCAAGAGAATATTGAGTTCTTCAGGAAAAAGTTGGAAACCCCCTTTTTTTTGCCTTGTGTTTTGCCTCCCCTTTGTGTCCCCCCCCCCGGGAAATTCGATTCGCCCGTCTTCCCTTTTTTTCCCCTTTCTTTAAGTTAGCGGACGGGTCGCGCTCCCCCCATTTTCCCTGTTTGGAAGGGTCTTTTTCCCATGTCAGGCTGGGTTCTAGCCTAGAGGTTTCCTCCAGGTTGTTTGGGGCGCCTCTTTCCTTTTTTCCCCCTGGGGTCCATCGACGCTTTTCGGTTTTTAAACCTTATTTGGGTGGGCCCCCCGCCACTTCCCCCTTACCCTTTTTTCCCTAGGCTGGGTTTGCCCTATCCCCCGGTCGTTTTGGCCCCTTTCCCATCTGAAAAAAAGGTCTGGGGAGAACTCCGGGGGGGGGAAAAAAATTGGATTTAGGGTGGTGTTGTGCCCCCAATTTCTGACCTTAAGAAAGAAAGGGCTTCCCCGTTGGAGTTGGATCCTGAGCTTGTGGTTGTGGAGACGCATTTGTTTCTCCCTTTTTTTTCAAAAAGGCAAATGTTGGCCCTGTTTCTTTTTTTTGCCCTTTATGTCTTGTCTGTCCTCCTGTCTGGTGATTTATGCCAGGTCACAAAAAACCCACACCTCCTACTCCCTTTTTTGAGTGGTGACAGGTCCTTTGCGGTTGTTGGTACGCATAGCTTGGGTTTTTTTGACGATCCTGAGGCCCAACACGTTATGTGGTATCTAGGGCGTGACTTTTTTTTGGATGTGCTGCAGGGGGGTGGGTTTTCAAACCCGGTCATCGGGAAAATCGAGATTTCCCGCTTTTTCAGAGGGGCCATTGGGAAATTTCCCCGGGAAATTGGTAGGGGGGTCCTTGTCCCCAGTCCAGCCACAAGGAAGGAGTGGAGAAAAAGCAGCCCTGTCTGACGCCCGGAAAAAGATCCGAAGGTTTTAAGAGTCTTCCCGTGGGTGACCGGCAGGAGGGAAACCTTCGTAAAGTTGCTTATGATGTTGACAACTTGATGGACACCAAAGTGGGAAAGGTTTTTCCCGATTGCTTGTCTGTCCACGCTGTCAAAAGCCTTCTCAAAATCGAAAAAAGCAGGGTAGAGGGTACTGCCCCTTTATGGACGTTCCATGAGATTTTTGGGTCGCAATCTGTCGGTACAGGAACGTTTTTTTTTGGGCCTGCGTTCTCTCGAAATCTTGTCGAGAGCACTTTCATTCGGTCCCCGGTGATCTTGTGAGGACTTTGCGGGGTGGGCAACAGGGTGATACTCCCATTTCCCCCACTGGGGAAAAGGTGCCTTTGGGGGGGAGGGGGGGGCTTCCCAAAACAGGCCCTTTTCCTTCTGTGGCACCTCCCCCGTTGCCGGTAGGTTTAGCAAGTGGTGTAAAAAGTCAAAGATTCCTACCCCTTCCCTTCAAGGCTTTTGCCGGAAAGTTTCATGCCAGAATTGCCGTTCTTCAAGCTGCTGTGGGCCCTTTTGGATCTCTGTCTTGGTGATTTCCCAAAGTTTAAGCAGAGAGTCCCCCGGCTCAGCGAGGTCGTTCTTTTGGGGTGTCGATTCAAGCCCCCTGAAAAAGCTCTTTCCATCTTTTATGGTCTTTAAAAGAGGTGAGAAACTTCCCTTCCTTGTCCTGCAGGTCGTTTGGGTTGTGCGAGCCGTAAGAAGTTGGTGGGGGCATACGGGGTTTTAGGTCTCCCTTGCCAGCGCCTTTGCCCCATCTGCGTGGCATTTATGCGACTCGTCTGTCTGCTCGTAGTCATTCTTTGGTTTTTTTGGCAAGTATGGAGTATTGGTGTTGCTGTGCTTCTTTTGGGGGTGTAGCCGGTTTAGCTTTGTTTGGCTAGCCTTTTCTCCTGCTTTCTTTCCCGGTCTCACCTTTTATCCCCTGGCTTCCATTCCGTGGTGTCCAAAACCTATCACAGGCTCCCCAATGGCGTCTTTGAAAGGGGGTCCATTTTGTTCCCTGTTTCGTTTCCTTGACTGGAGATTGGGAAACGGTTGTGAAGTGGATCTGAAATGCCTGCTTTTTGTCTTTTTGTTTCACTTTAAAAAGTTGACTTTTTTCCCTTGGGTTCTGCGAGCTTTCTCACGACCAAAAGGTCTTAAACTTTGGGGACCACAAGAGGGGGGTCTGCCCATCTGTCCGGCTTCTTCACGTTTTAGGGAGCTCCGGTAGGTTGTCTCACCATGACGTGGTCTATCTGGTTCCGTCTGGTGGTCGGGGGGAACCCAGGTGGCTTTGGGCAACGCGGTGTGGAAAAAAACGGCCCAATAAAAGCTGTTGGCAGCACAAAAAACAGCAAAGCATTTTCCTTTTTTATTTTTGTTTCCAAAACCCTGTGTCCAATCCCCCGCTCTCTATCATGTTGCCGTCTGCCCCTTGGGGTTTTTGTCCCCCCTGAGATGAGCTTTGTCCCCCTCAGAATTTGTTTATCACCGACTGGAGCGGGTAGAAGTTTTCCTTGTCTTCCCCCCCCGTGTTGGTAGGGGGTAGCACATGACAAGGGACACCTTTGGGAAACGCGACTCAAACCGAGCGGGGATGACGGTCTGAAAAAAGGCTCCCATTTCCGCAGGTCTTGGCTGCATGCTTGGAAGCAGGAGACCTCCAGCTTCGTACGGTCTTTTCACTTTACCCCGGGGTAAGCAAAGTTTCCCTGACTGTAATTTGTCATCCGTGACCATTCCACCGGACTTTAACATGCCCGAGTGTGGGCGTATCGTTCTTCCCCCACGCCTCCACACTGTCGGTTTTTCCCCGAGGGCCTCCGTTCCATGTTAAAATAGGGCCGGCCAGTGACAACAACCTCGGGGACTTTTCAGGGGGTCCTTGGGTTTATGAGGGGTCATCAGCCCTGCGCTTCTGAGGGTTTGGGTGCAGCGCGTCAAGTTTCCTTGAAGGATCCCCAATCTCCCAAAGACTTTAGTTGGCATGAGTTTTTCTGTTTAAAGGGTTTCCGTAAAAGGGGATTTTTTTCGGAGCAGGTTTGCCCCGTGCCAACCCCCCTTTACTAGGGGGAAAGGGGCTCCTTTGTGCCTTTTACGACATGCCTGGATGGGGCAGGGTTCTTTCTTGCAATGCTCGCTTTGCAAACCCCACCCGGGAGACCCACGGGGTTCTAGTGTTCTCAAATGAATTTAAAAGAAAAAACAACAACAAGAGAGTAAAAAACTTGACAAAGAAAAAAGATTCAGTCATAAGATAACCCAGTCTCAAACAGACCCAAGAGATACAGACACCTGAAAGAGACAGGATTAGCAAATGTTACTTAAAAGTGATTCCTGAGCCTTGGGAAGCATTACTGTGTATGGAATCAATGTGATTCTTGTGGATTAGCTGATGGACACTAAAACCTTGTTGAGGTAAGCCTGTATGTCTGTCAAAAGTTTTGTGTTTTTTAGCATTCACTGACTGACTTAAAAGTTTAAGGAAAATACAAAAAAAAGGGAGAGATCTGTGGAGAACGATCTCGTTATATGTGTAAATCATAAAATATTTCAATTAAACTTTACTTTGATATATGATATGTTGGGATTTATCAATCTGAGAGTGATATATATATATATATATAATTTTTTAAAATATGGCCAGAATTTCATGACAGTTTTGTTGAGATGTGAAATGGATTGTGACTCCATTGAATTATGTGATTGAAAAAAACACGTGAAAGTTAATAGGAAGCAGAGATTGAATGCAGTAAACTGAAGCAAAATATATTCAAATGAAATGGGCCTTAACAACGAGGTATGTGTGCCAAAAGTTCATATGAGTGCTAGGGCTGAAAGTGAGTGTGTTGTGGAAGAAAGTGCTGTGGGTTTAATAAAATAAAGTGTAGTGTAGGCTCAGTATATATAATATATATATATATATATATATATATATATATATATATATATGCTGTTGACTAAATTTGGAAAACTGAATACGTTATTGTTTTGACTAGTGTCATTTTAACTTCTGAATCACCAACACTACAGTCCAGGATCTTGTCTCGCATGGACCTTGTTGGTGTCTGGATGTAGATTGTAAATAAAAATATTGAGGTCATACCCATGATATGAGTGGTTCCAGGAAGAATGCAAATACGAAATCTTTAATATCTCAAAAGGGCGAGAAGTTCATGTGGGTTACAAGCAAGCATAGCTAAAACCAATCAAGAAGCAAACATAATAGTGCAAATCGGTGGATTGGTGGTCTAGAGGTAACGCGCCTGCCTAGAAAGCGAAAAGTCCGGGTTGGAAGTGTGCGGTGGTTTGAATCCCGTTTGGGCCCGAAACTTTTACCCTATCCATTAGACCATGAGGGGTGGTCTGGGTGCTAGTCTTTTGGATGAGATGATAAACCCAGGTCCCATGTGTTACACATAATTATTTAGTGCACGTAAAAGAACCCACGGCAACAAGAGAGTTGTCCCTGGAAAAAAATCTGTAGAAAAAAGCCTCTCTGATAGGGAAACAAATACAGTTGCAGACAGGAAAAAGAAAAATGATAAAAGGGTGGCGCTGCTCTTGTGGCGATGCGCTCTTCCCGGGGAGAGCAGCCCAAATTTCATGCGGTATAAAATTTAAAAAGTAAAAAATATAAAAATAATTAGCATCTCAGGCCCAGGCAACCATTTGCCCCACTTTAACATTTTTTTCATTCAGATATGGACTCTTGCATAAAACACACTATCATGGGCACATGCACAACATGTGTACACACACACACACACACACACACTCTCACACAAACACACCTAGGCATGCCCACACACACACACACACACATGCACATACACATGAGTTATCATAACATTTTGTATAATGAAATTGACAGTATTGTACATAAAAAATTTTTAAAAAAGGAAAAGAAAAAGAGATTAATAAAGAGAGTTTAAAAAAAGCCTTATGTAATGGCTTCCTCTCTTATGTAGTGATTTATCCCCCCTTTCTCTTCCTCAGTATTATATGTACTAAAATAACGACTAACATAATAATGTAAAAACTCTATGTCAGTGGCTTTATGAATACTTTTTATGTTGACCACTGCACAAGGTATTGAATTTGAAGAAATAGAACTAATTGCTTCAAATTCATCACTCGTTGCATTGGAGTGTTATATTGTAGTACATTTTAATGTGCATTCTGTAATTTATTGTTTTTCTTTCTTGACTAGTATTTCTACCTTTCAGTTTCACCCACCCTCTGTCCTTTTCAGTTTATCAGTTGATTTCTGTACTGTAGTACTGGGGATGGGATAGCTCAGTGGTTGGAGCACTTGCTTTTCACTAGCCAAGTTAAGCAGCGTCCAGTGTGGTAACCAGTTGGATGGGTGACCGTTTTCGGTGCCTTGGCTTCAGTATAGAACCCCAGTTCACTCATCTGTAAATGGGTACCTGCCTCTTTAGTAGAACATCATCATCTCTACTACTACTACTACATTGGCATCAACGATAGCGACGACATTTCTACCTCTTGTTCTTGATGTATTTGTTTATTCTTGGTGTATTTTCTCTTTAGTCATTTCCTTTACACTTTTTCTTTTCATGTATGTTTTTTTTCTTTCAAAAATATTGCTTTGCTTTGACGTTTATACATATTTTCCTTTTTGAGGGCTGAATGAAAAAAGTCATTGTACTTAATCTTTAAATAAAATTTTGTATTTCGTAGGGCCAGGGAAGGTAAAGCAGCGAGGGAGAGGAGATGGGCGCCTCAATATGCTGGCCCTAGAGAAGTGTGAGGCTCAGACGCCTCGCTCCCCTACGACCTTATAGGTTATGGGACTCCTTTATGTTTACTTAGTATTGTTAGAACTCTTCTTCTTAATCATAGACAGCATCTGAATGAGGAGTGTGAGGAACAACAAAAATAAGTATTTTTGATAATTTTTAATGGAAATGGAGGGCAGAAAGGACAAAATGTCAGTAGAATGATAAAATCCAAGAAAAGGGACCATTCAGGCGTTAGTGCTATTGCTTATGTGACCCATTTACTTAGCATTTTGGTAGAGAAAAGGTGGGAGGTTTGCTACTTCTTGGAGTCTTTTTAGTGTGCATGTGTGTGTGTGTGGTTTTTTTATATTGATTTATTTATCTTTTATTTCAAGGATAAAGGAATAAGCACGTATGGGCTTTTTTACATCCAGTCCCTGTGTGTACGCAGTTTTATAAATTTTGCCATCTGTTCCTACCGGCACATGATAATGGCTTACTCTTCTACTTTTCTGAAATGTGGAACAGGTTTTAACATGTGCGCAAGATATTCTGCATGGGTTTGCACATTGGGCCTCAGTTCATACTTGCTGTCTCATTTGAAGGACATGTTTTGTTTTTCTTTCTTTCTTTCTTTCTTTTCTTTTATTTCAAGGATAATGGAATAAGCCCTCATGTGCTTTTTTACCCACTCTCCATGTGTATGCAGTTTTGTAAATTTTGTCATCTGTTCCCACTGGCACACAATGGCCTACTCTTCTGAAAAGTAGAACAGGTTTTAATGTGTGTGCAAGATGTTTTGTGTGTGTTTACACATGGGACCTTGGTTTATACTGAAATCTCATAAACTTTTGTGGTGTGTATATGTGTGTGAGATAATTTTAACATTTCTATGTTAAGGACTGAAGAATTTGTGAATGACAGAACAGTTTATCTTACAGATATTTACCAAAGGAAAATTTTTAATGATGGATTGACTCTTGAGTTATGTACTTATAATGAGAAAAATGTTAGAGTAGACACTTACTGTATGATGATGCAGAATCTGGCTTGTGCTGTCTGTTGTGTGTTATCAGAATTAAGCAGTCGGTTATATATTCAATGGAAATAGGCAACCATTTGTCTTTTTCTATAAGATATTCAGGAAGGTTCTATTTGCAGCTCTAGCTTTCTGGACTTGTGCTGTAGTGTTTGTTGTGTGGCTGGTTTTTGCAGAAATAGACAGAGACAATACCAGCGGTGGCTGCTGTGGCTGCTTTGCTGCTGCTGGCCTTGGGTGGGTTATCTGTCACCACAGGAGCATGGACAATACCTGTCATACTGATCACTACTTCTTTTGTCTGGACAGAAGCAGTTTGATACTGGGTTTTTGGAAAACTTTGCACTAAGATTGAATAAAGGTGCTTTACTTCGACAAAGAACTGGATATAAATCTCTTTTTTAGTAGTATTTCAAGTAACAGGTTTAATTCTTTTTTTTTCTTTTCTTAAAAGGTGTTTTTTGTTGTCGGTTTTTTTTTTTTTTTTTTGCTACAAAGCTGTTTGTCTCAGAAAATAGGAGTATCATGTGCTATGCATGTGAAGGAATGACTGCAAATGTAAAATGACTTTTATATATATTATATGTATATATATTTTTTTTTTACAAAGTTGTTGCATAGTAAAGTTGATTGTGCACGAAAAACAAAACAAAAAGAAAAGAAGCTTTGTTTCATTGAAAATCCATATCTAAGGGAATACTAATGATGATGAAAATGTGGACAGATTAAGATGATATCTTGACATTGTTGACATAAACTTTTGTGGTCAATTTTATGTACTATCATGTTACAATGGTTTGGGAGATTGAATTTCAGGTTTTATTGAGATTATCAGGATTAGAACAGAATAGATGACATAGAGAGGGAAGAGCTTTCAAATAAGATGCATTGTGAGTGTTTCGGTTTTTAAAGTTCTTTCTTGTTTTCATCTTGTATATGATCTAAAGATGCATTCATAAAAAAAAGGCAAAAAAAAAAAGCAGTCTACTTTCTCTTGTGTGTCATTGAACATTATTACTTAGGTGATAAAACTCAGCCATTCTGCATCAGATATGTTGATTTGTTGTCAGTGAGATATTTCATCATGTCTGTGGACCGAGTCACAGAGTGTGTACTTCATTGTATCAATCTTTTAGATTGAAGACTTAACTGTCGGTCAGCAGATAATCCTGTTTCCACAGATTTTTTTTATAGTGAAAGTAAGTATTTGACAAATCAATTTCATTCAGAGTGTTGACTAAATTGTAAAGAGATCACTTTCTTGTCTGTTTTTATGTTATGAATGTGAGTAAACTTTGTGCTATTTCTTATTGAATTTGTTTTGGTGATAGCAGATGAAAAAGGCTTCTCATTGTAACTATAAATTGTTATGACTTGATGCAGAGTACATGCATTTATTGTTTTTAAATTGAACAGTAATGGTCAGTTTCTATGCTTTTCAAGCCTTTTGTTCCAGTGTGTAAAAAGTACTTTTGCATTGTGCATAGTTGTCAATGCACATGTGTTCACAAAGGGAGTATGTGGTCTCTTGGATGTGATGGTGTGTGTGTGTGGGAGTGTCAAACTCGTTTAAGTTTTCTTCCCAGATGGTACATATACATAAATATGAATAAGCATTGAATTTAGATTTTTTCCTGAAGCCATCCACCTAAAAGAGCAAACAAAGAAGCAATACAGTACAAAGAAAAGATGATGTATCATTGCACAATAAATATCTCATCATGACATGAACTGTTCCCCTTTTCCCTCTGTATTCTTCCTTAATCACACACCAGTTTATACAAATATGTATTCGCTAGACATTCATTACCATGTGTACATGCGTTTATTCAGTGCAACAGTTTTTCTGAACAACAAGTTTTTAAAAATTATTTGTTTTTTAGCTTTAGGATAAGGACTTTCTTAATGTGTCATTTTGGACAACAGTGCACAACACTTGGTTGCACAAAAAAGTTTCAGCAAAATCATTTGGTAGGGATCCAAATCCTCCTCAGAAAGAAGAACTCAAAACTGACAGAATTTTCCTGACAGATCATTAGCAAGAAAAAAAGAGACTGCTTTTGTGGTAGAGTAAGAGTTGCAATCTGTATTTCTAACTTTTTATTCAAGTACACTTTTTGAGAACAAAGTAATATACATTTGCAGAATTTTGTCTGTTGTAATATAATTTTTCAGTTATTTCCAGCATCAGTCTTCTTCTTCCTTTTTTGTCATGTTTCTCCCAGGGGAGGTTTGACATTGATGAGCCTTCTCCATCTCTCTCTGTTTTGAGCTTCCTCCTTATTTATGCCCCTTTCTCTAAGATCATCTGCAATACAGGCAGCCCAGATTTTGCTAGGTCTTCCCTTCGGTCTCTTTCCATACATTACGAAGTTCATTGCTCTTTTTATGATGTGGTGGTCTGCTTTCCATTGAACGTGCCCAAACCAGCGCAGTCTATTGGTACTAGCTACAGACTTCAGATCATCAAGTTTGCACATTCTCCATAGTTCTTCATTCGTGATCCTGTCTTCCCATTTGATTTTTGTCTTCCCATTCAGTAATAAAAGCATTCATTTATGATAGGATCATTTTAAAAAAAGAAATACATTAGCATTCAGAAAGTTGAGATTTAGATTTTGCATGTCAGTTCATGGGGAAAAAAAAGGTAGGCAGGAGGTGTGTGGTATTGCTGTTTTAATTTTCCCATCAGGTTGCATCGGATTGATGAAGGTGGTTATACCACCAGTACTGTCTGGTTAGGGGGTTGAGGTGGACAGGAGGAACTGGGAGAGCTGAGGGACAGATTATGGACAGCCATGAACTATTCTATTGTGACATATCTTTCCTACAGTTGCCATCCAACTGTAGAGCAGCAGTATGTCTGCGGACATACCGAAGTGTGCTGTAAAGTCTTCCAGAACTGCAAGTATTTTGAGGGGATTTATTATGCAATAGCACAATATGTTTACAGCTCTGCAACTTCATATCATGAAATTGTGTAAAAAATTTGAAGCTTACAGTCTTGTTATTTAAAATCATGGTGGTTTTATAGGGATGTGCATGAGGGAGGTTGTGGGGTTGGAAAGGGAAAGGGGGCGAGTGGAGGGGGGGAGTGATAGTTTGTTTTGGAGATACTCGGTATCCTCACCGGATTTGCTATGGCCTATGTGCTATAATGTTTGTTTTTGATATTTCAAAATAATAATGTTGTGTGTTTTGTCAGATATATACCTGAAATTTAAATTTATATCAAGTGGTGCTTGTTTGACTATCATGTATCAGCTTTTGTGCGCATGATTTAGGTGATGATTTTTAAGTGCTCAGGGATATGAAAAGTAAGTCTAGATCAACGAAGTGCGGTGAGGCAAGGCTGAAACGGCTCAACCATTCGTGGTGCAGGAGACTTAGACTGACATGACTCAAGACTACTTTATCATTTCAATAGAGAAATTGTGAGTGGCATTTTAAGATCACACAACATGCTTTAAGCAATATATACATAAAATATAACACACATCATAAAAGTTGACAGCACTTGATGTCTCATACACACACACACACAAACCCACATGCACATGCGCGTGCACACACGTACACGCATTGAAACAACAATAACAGTGTATTGAGTGACAAGGCAAAACTAGAACATAATTATTATTGACAATATCAGGCTCGACTTTAACAAAGGCGGTGACACTAGTTTGAGGTAGAGAGAGAGAAAAATCCATGATGGTCTGTTTCAGTACAGTTATTACTTGTTTCTGTTGCTTTCTTTGTCATGGATTATCTTATGATCTACAGGTAAATAAATAAGATGACTGTTGGCATTCTAAAGTGAGTTGATAGACTGGGCCAAAGTAAGGGCACACAGAAAATCTCAGCTGTAGGTGTAAAGTCAGGTGGTGGTGTGGGTTTATATAATGCCATTTATGTGTTTGTTATATACATTATATATAATTATTAAATTAGATCTATAATTATAAAGTTGTTATGTGTTTGTTATATACATTATATATAATTATTAAATTAGATCTATAATTATAAAGTTGAATGCACAAACTATATCAGTCGAATCATTCTTTTTTCTTCTTGTTGAAAATGTAAAGGCATCATAAGTGCAGTGGTGGAATCCCAATACACATTTCTTTGGGATAATGAAGAAAAAGGTTGTGTCCCCCCCAAAAAAGAGAGAGATATATATATAAAGACATATATATACATATATTCAGAAAAGTGTCTTGTGGTAAGGTACCTCAGCAGGTGAAGCTTCAATCACCGCTGGGACCTCTGATGAAGGCTCATCCAGGAGCCAAAACTCCAGTCAAGTCAGGCCAAAGGCATGGTTCTTGCACAAAAATGCTGTCATTGAAAGATAATATTTTCTAGCAATTTAAAAAAAGAAATGAATCTTTGAAAGTCATTTTCAAAAGTGATTGAGAAGTTTTAAGTGGTTACCTGTACTTGTTTTCCTCCACTACTACTTAATAATAATAATAATAAATGGAATTTATATAGCGCTATATCTTGCCGAGACAAATCAAAGCACTTGCACTCAACTCATACTTACACAGTCATGCAACCAGTAATAATTAACCCAGTCCAAATGTGCATGCATGCCACAAACACACACACACACACACACACACACACACACACACACACACACACACACACACACACACACACACACGCACGCACGCACGCACGCGCACACGCACACACACACACACACACACACACACACAGGTAACACACCCTGGCAGGGCAATAGAATCTCGGCTGTTGAAGGCAGGGAAAAGCTATTGAGATGAAGCAGGAGAGGAAAATCTAAGGTTTGAAATAAATATCTTGAGACTGCATTTAAAAGTGTCATAAGAAGGCTTTTGGCGGAGAGAGGGAGGGAGGTCATTCCAGATCGATGGACCAGAAATAGAGAGAGAGCGACGGCCAACGGTGGATTGGTTGAATCTAGGTATTCATAAGGACAAGGTTTCTGCAATAATTAATAATAATAAAAAATAAAAACATATACATATATATATATACATACATACATAGAGGTTGTGTCATAAAAAAGACGTATAGAATTCCCAGAGTGACACCTCCCCTTCCAAGCTGTTGAAGTTGGTGGTTTGTCAGATATGTGGGTGGTCTGTCATTTCTGTCAGAGAAGTTAGTGGTTGGTCTTTTGTGTCGGAGAAGTCAGTGGATTGTCTTTTGTGTCTGAGAAGTCAGTGGATTGTCTTTTGTGTCTGAGAAGTCAGTGGATTGTCTTTTGTGTCGGAGAAGTCAGTGGATTGTCTTTTGTGTCGGAGAAGTCAGTGGATCGTCTTTTGTGTGTCGAGAAGTTGGGTGGTTTGGTTTTCCTGTCATGCTGTTTGACCATGTTCTTTGTTTATTCTCTTCAATATTGCATTTTCTCTTAAAATCATCTTTGAAGCTTTTTAGTGAGAGGGTGATTATTTTTATGAT